>JBAKBP010012518.1:0-67118 GCA_037953745.1 Lithodes maja
GGGACTACTCAAACACTATAGGCTATGACAAACTTATACAATTATCTATATCAAAAAGAAAGAGTTTTTATATGATTTTTATATTTTAATATGTTTTTTTCCGGCTGCACTATAAGGGCAGCCTATTTTCTTCTATACCAAACGCTCAACAATCCTGCTTTACGACCCAATACGCTGGGCTACAACCGCGAGCCAACAAGCACCAAGCGCAAAATACTACTCAAACCAAAGCAGGAGGCTACCCGTGTGTCAATCTACCCAGGATCATATACCCTGAACGACCACATGCAACCTCGTTGTCACAACCGGCAATATGGCTTATGTCCAGGTTATATACCAATAACCTTAGTGACCACCTGGTCAGCCTCATATTCCGATTGTGAAACTGGTCCAAGATCTCGAGAGGGTAATGATCTGGGTAAACTACACCGACCGGACCATAGGCTGGAACATAGATCTCGAAATGCCCCAGCGCATCATTGTCCTTTTCACTTTCATTCATCAGGCTCTGACACGTTGCTGGTGCATTCTTAAGTCCGTCAGGCACAACATTGCACTGGTAGGTACTCCCGTCCACAACAAAACCACATACCTCTTTAGCACGCTCGGACAAAGGTACTTGCCAGTAACCTTTTACTAAATCAACTTTAGACAAAAACCGAGCATTACCAATTTTATCAACACTATCATCAACCCGAGGAAGAGGATATGGGTTAGTTGGAGTCAAACCGTTTAGCCTACGGAAATCAATACAGAAGCGTACCTTGCCATCTGGTTTAGGCTGCAGTGTTACGGGGGAAGTCCATTTAACGGTACCTTTCTCTATCAACCCTCTACCGAGCATATACTCCAACTCATCCCTCAGAGCGGGTAGTTTTATGGGGGGCACACGGTATGGGATTGACTTAAAGGGTAGATGGTGCCCCACGTCAACATCATGCATAGCCTGAGTAGTGAGGCCTGGATGTTCAGCGAATACAGTGGGGTATAAACCGAGCAACTGACGGATAGCTTCAAATTGCGGCTCAGGCAAATGGGCTATAGCCTCGTCAGCCCTTAGGCTCGAGTTCCCCGCCCACTGATCCGCTGAAACATGGTGATCCCAGCTATCCTCCTCTGAAGCTTGACTGTCCCCCTCTCCTTCTCCACCACGGCCGCAACAAGCCAACACAGGGACAGTGAGAGGCTCAGAGGGGCGCCTCACATACTCTTTTATCAGGTTCACGTGACATAACTGATTCTTCTTCCTCCTGTCTGGAGTGGCAACAAGGTAATCTAGGTCCGAAATTTTCTCCACAATTTTATAGGGTCCAGTATACTTCGCCGACAAGGGGTTACCCACCAAAGGCAACAAAATCAACACCTCCTGTCCCACAATGAACTCCCGGAGCTTCACTTTGCGATCATACCTGTCCTTCATTAAAGCTTGTGACCCTGTTAAATTCCGACCTGCCATCTCCAGACTCTTAAGCATGCGCTCACGGCTTTCAAACACATACTTCAACAAGGAACAAGGCGGCACAGTTCCTTCCCAAATTTCCCGCAGCATATTAAGGGGGCCCCTGACTCGGTGTCCAAAAATCAGCTCGTTTGGACTAAATCCCAGGCTCTCACCAGGCACTTCCCGAGCAGCAAACAGTACATACGGCAATCCAAGATCCCAATCTCTTCCGTTATCAGCACAATAACACCTGAGCATGCTTTTAAGGGTGGCATGCCACCGCTCAAGCACCCCTTGGCTCTCAGGGTGATACGCTGACGATACCACCGCCCGTATTCCATGCTGTTGCATTGTTTGCTTAAAGAGATTGGAGGTGAAATTGGACCCCTGATCAGACTGAATCTCCTCCGGGTACCCGTACCTTGAAAAGTACCACAACAAGTTACTGACTACCGTCTTAGCCATGCCGTTTTTCATGGGGTATGCATCGGGGTATCTAGTGGCAACATCCATGATGGTTAACAAAAATTTATTACCAGCCTTTGTGGGAGGGAGGGGACCAACCATGTCAACAACAATCTTACTAAAAGGTGGCCCAATTACAGGAATAGGGTGCAACGGAGCTTTAGGAATAACTTGGTTTGGTTTCCCGACCCGTTGACAAATATCACATGAGTTTATCCAGGACTGCACATGAGACTTCATCCCCGGCCACCAAAACAACTTCCCCAAAGCCGCCACCGTTTTTCTTACCCCCAAATGTCCTGCCAGCGGTGTGTCATGCGCCAAACTCAGTAGGCTATCCCTGCACTCCCGCGGCACCATCAACTGGTCCACTACCCCGGACCCCATCTTCCAGCTACGGTTAGGGTCTTGAAAACGCCGATACAGGATGCCATCTAAATAAAAAAAATCTCCCGGCTGTGCATCACCGTCCTCGTCGAGCTCCACAGCTCCATTAGCACACGTTTGGAGCTCAGGGTCCTCCAGCTGCAACCGACGTATATCTGAGGGTGCCAAGCGATCTAACTGCTCCCGGAGCAATGCATGACCCTCCCCGATACTGAGCTGCTCCCTCTGTCTCTCTCGATGTTCATAACGTTGCTGTCGTGGAGACTCGTCATGCCCAGCCTCGTCACTCTCGATGACAGGCCCAGGGGCTACTCCAGAACTAAGTAATGGTGCTAATACTGAATCACCCAGGAGAGCCGCCGAGTCAAAACTCTTAAAACCAACTCCAGCTTTAGCCTCCTCCTGTTGATCGTTCCTCTGCTGGTCTGAAGACGGAGGACTAGGCTGTGACACTTTAGCTGCCCGAGCTCGGGTGACAGCACACGCCATGGGTTGTGCCTGGCACCGCTCGACCCACTCTCGCTCTTCCCTACTCACGTCGGCCGGCCTCTCGGCAACGACTAAGGGTAGAACCTCAGAAGCGGGCATTGCAAAGTCGTTGCCGAGAAGAAGGTCGACGCCCTCCACTGGCAGTTTCTCCACAATCCCAACATCCAATTCACGTGCCACACCATCCACCTCCAACTCCAACCGCACCAGCGGGTATGACCGAGTTGCATTAATACCCTGCACCACCACCACCCGAGCCGCATTTATAGGGTAGCCAGTCAAGTTTTTCATCAAAGTCTGGGAAGCACCTGTATCACGCAAGACCTCTACTCCATGCTTGCGCCCCGCCCACATCACGCAACCCCGTCCTCTATGGTCGCAAAAAACATCCTGAGCAGGGTTCGAGCCTCCCAGGTGCTTCTGCATTGGCTGTGCCTCAGCCTCTGACGAACTGCCCCGGGCAAACTCAGAAGGCTTCAGAGACACACCAATGTTGCAGGCCAAAGACACAGCTGCTGTAGGTGGTTTGCTAGGACAGACTCTTGCAAAGTGCCCCTTTTTATGACATTGATAACACTCTAACTCCCCTTTGGGCTTCCCTTGGTACTGGGAAGGGCCCGGCCCCTTCTTAAATGGGACGGTGCTAGTCTTGTGGTCAGTCTTGGTATCATAACTCTTGTACTTGTTTGCATAAGATATATTACTAACTCAGGGGGGTGGGGCGTCACGCCCCTTGTTACCTGCCTCACTACGCTGGGCAGACCCGCACCCACGAATTAATGATAGCCGGAGGTCAGCCATCTCAGCTGCCTCCTGTAGAGTTTTTGGATTCTTTTCTTTAATAGTTAAAGTCATTTCTGCACCTGTACACTTATAAAACTGCTCGAGCAGAAACAGCTCAGTCAACTGTTCGGCCGTCTCAGCTTTCTCAGAACGTGTCCAGTTAGCAAGTGCATCTTTTAAGTCCCGGGCATGTTCAAGAAAGGTCGCCTCCCTAGTCTTCGTAACACCCCGAAACTTCAATCGATATGTTTCTGGTTGCAACTCGTATGCCCGTAGGACAGCTCTCTTCAATACTGGGTAGTCAATGCAAGACTCTAAAGGCAGTGCATCATAAGCCTTCAGACCCTTACCCGTAAGTCTTGAGGAGACCAGAGCTGCCCACTTCTCTTCAGGCCAATTATGCTCCCTACACTTCTTCTCAAAACGATTAAAAAATTCTGTGACTTCAGTTTCACTAAATGCCGGCACCAATTTGACTAAGTGATACAAGGACTGTTCTCTTACTTGGCCCTCCCGGCCCATCCGAATCCCTGTCGACTCTGCACGAGTCTTATCTAAATCTATTTGAGCACAATATTTCTCTGAGTCGTACCTAAGCTCAGCCTCGTGCCTCCTAATCTCAGCCTCAATCTCCTTCTCCTGCTTCCTAGACTCAATCTCCTGCCTCCTAGTCTCATTCTCCTGCTTCCTAGCCTCAATTTTAGCAAGCTCAAGTTTAAATATCATCTCAGGAGACAGGCCGGAAGAGGGAGCTGCCACTACTGAAGGAGGGGGGGCAAGAACTGGGGAACCACCATACGCACCGCCCGAGGGCACTCCAATCTTCCAATGCTCATCCCTCTGTGGGAGAGTGCTAACCTCCGGCAACTGAGTGGACGGCACTGTGGGAGTCGAGTGAGAGGGGATCTGGGGAGGAACCCCCCCAAACGCCCTCTCCTCCGAAACCCCATGTCGCCCACGCAACACCCAGGAAATCAGCTCCCCCTTTGGACATCCCTCCTACATTGGATAGACCCAAAACCTTGGCTATCAGGTGCAAGCCATAAACATTCACCCCAGTCAGCCTCTCCTCCGTCACGTGGTACCGCTTACTCACAAAAAGTCTAGCATCCTCCTCACTAGTTACTAACGGCACCTCCTCACTTAGCATCTCTCGCTCCTCGTCAGTACTAGGGCACGACATACTGAAGTTCACAAAAAATTCTCGAGACAAAAGTGTTAAACTCCCTTATGTAAGCACTAATTACTAAATTAACTGGAGTCTCTTAAATGCTCTCCTAATTGCCTTACAAAAAAAAAATATTCTTCAATATGTACGCTAAAGTACGAACAAACAAATGTTGTACAACTCTGCAAAAAATTATACTGTTCACAAAATCCTAAGCAAGGTCGCCATTTGTTACGACCGGGCACTCGGGTACACTAGGGCTCTTACACAGGACTCGAGTATGGCTCGCTGCCACAACGGAAACACACGATCCCAACCCCAGAGTACTGCCAGCCGAACAAAAAACGCCACTACCCTCCAGAGTTCTATCTGCTATAACGGGGTATACAAGAACTCGGTACTAGCGTTTCACACAACAGACTAATAACAAGACGGGAGTTATCTAGTCTGGTCAACAATCAAACAAAGAAGAAAGTACTACAACACTAAAGAATAGTGTTGGCCGAAGCCGAAGTAATCCACCCTTGAACTAAGAACTTAAGAAGTCCTCCACCCTCTACTTCGGATCGGCACTATTACGTTACGTTAAACAATAGTCCTCGAGCATCAAGCAAGGAATCTTCTGATAAGTTAGATGCTTCTCGAATACTCATAAGAAGTAAGTATCGGATTTTGAACAGCAATTTAATGAATAACTCACTGGTAATTAAAGGCTTTAAATTGACATAAGAAGAATTATAAGAATAAGCAATAGGATATGGCAAACATTAAGAAGAAGTACTCCGACAATGCACTAGCAATAGCCTACTACGATTGTGCTCGTGGGCCACTAATCTCTGAAGTAGCTAAGCGTGCCACACATGAAATCAATAGTGCTTAAACAATAATATACATAAGGAGAGGCTTCAATACTATGCTGTATCTGCTGGTCGAGCAAAGTCTAGCTGGGATATCTAAGGTTAAGAGACAATGGCTGAGCAAGCGGCTCGTAGCCTAGCGAGGTCCTTAAGACTGTGCGGCCAAATTACGGTAATTGACGGGATGCTCTCTTGAGAGATCCAGATCACTAGTATCTGGTTCTCTCCTGGCGATCCTCTCAAAGTCAAGCAAATGAGATAGCACAGTGTTGGGTGGCACAGGCAAAAGCCCTCACTCGCAACACAGTGCTAAACTCCCACGGTACACAATCAAAAAGACCCCCTAGGCTTCCCACGTCTCCGTTGCAATTGTGCTGGTTCAACCAACCTAGCACTCATAGGAAATCACAACTCGAGGAACCCTATCCCAGTCTAGCATTACCTAAACCAGCAGAAAACAGGAACATGAATAATAGTACACAGGGAAATACATATACGAGTGCAACAAACATCAATCAGTCCTATTCTAGTTGACCCTTCCAAAATAGGCTATCTAACAGGCACTTATCTCGTGAGAACTCAAGCGATAATACTTTGGCTGACTAAATCTGCACCAAAGGGGTCATGGAGGTTAAACAGGGACGAGAAGAGAAGGAGATAGGCTGTTCAGAGAGTAGAGAAAGTTCACATCAGTCGGAAGAATATGGATAGTTGCAAGGGATATGAGAGGTCGCTTTGCCTGATGAGTTCTGAGGAAAATGCGGCGGGACCTCCCTTTTTATACTCGGCCCTTTAGTGAGCATAACGCCAACTACTAAGGACCGCCCACTGGCAATCATGACGTCATATTCTCTCTCAATCTGGGATCGACAAAGAACTTCCCACGCGCTGAGAGGGAGGAAGGGGGGAGGGAGGAGGGAGTGAGGCCTACACACCTCGTGGCGCGCTCACTGGCCGTCGTTACATAACTCTCTCTCTCATCATTGTATATAAGTCCCACACACAATACTTATAACTAATGATATAAAATAGAACTCGTTGACTTAGAAGAAAACAAAATACATAATGATAATACTTATAGTACAACGGTTCACATAAACTGAGTTAGGAAACTCTACACAGACTACAGCCAAAGTTCCTGCCCTGACGATCCTAGCGAGGGTGGGGCCTGACTGGGCGTTCTGTACAGCATGCTCATACTCGACATGCGTCACAGGAATAAGGTAAATCAGGTAATAAATGGATACCACTATAAATATACCCAACTTCATTTTGTTATCTTGTTCATACATTTGATTGTACTATACATTACTTGTATGTGATATTTCATCTTACATTTTAGTCCTTCATAAAGTAAACTTAGACTGCACAACCTACTACGCTATATCATACTGTCAAAACAGGAACCAGGTTTTCCCGGGAGATAAAAGTACCTTAACTTAACCCACTGGGCACCAGCTGCTACATAATAAATGCACACTCTAGGCTCGGCCGAAAATACAAACATTTGTTTTAAATAGGTGAGAAATGAAGGAAAAGAAAAAAAAAACATCAGGTGGTGCTGGGCGCCTCTTCAAACCTCCCGCGCCAGCACACCACAGCTGGGCGAGGCAGCATGGCTGATGTACGATGCCTCCAATTTTCGAGTGACGGTTATTTACACCACCCGAGAATCATGTGTGCCTTCATAGTTCATATATTAGCAATATGTATCACATACTGTCATTGTAAGTGAAGCTACAGTGTGATAAGTACATAGATTCAAGTTTTATAAATGCCGACGAGTGACACCCCATTCCCTTTCATTCTGTGCCTCTCTCACACACTCCGTTTATTGATTTCATACTTTATTGTATGTTTTAAAGGTAGAACATGAGTTTTACTCATTGTTTTAGGCACTTTTGACTTAGAAATATGGGTTTTCACATTGTACTTTTAGTGGGGAGACAGTGTGAGGTGGTGGTGAAGGCAGGCATGGTGGAGGACAACGTCGCACTTGTTGTGTAGCAACTTGACACCTCTCATCCTCAGCTTGTCTCTTCTGACCTCTACGATGGCCTGACGGAATTTTGAGGAATGCCATGGGGTCTGAATCCTCCTCCTCCTCCTCTTTCCCACTTGGTGGGGAGTCAACTATGTCATGGGGAGCAGTGGGGGAGCGATACCCACTCTCCTTCCTTTGTTCCAACATCGTGAGGCGACGAGGTAGGTCAGACATAATGTAGCTTATCACTCGCGAAGTCAACGGGAAAACTGTCTTCTTCCTCGTCCCGCGCGTCCCCACCGCGGCTGGACTTGGGGGTTGCCAAGTATTGACACTGTCCGGCAATATCCTAAAGAACATACCATACAAATCTGAACTCCCTAGCTACCTTAGGACAAGAGTAAATAAGGTCGAAAGTGGTAGTGAGATAAGTGGGTGAACTGGCATCCCCCACCTGCACGGCTGGACTTGGGAGCTGCCAAGTACTGCCACTGTTCGGCAACATCATAAGGTATACCCCATACAAATGTGTCTCCTCTAGCTACCATAGGACAAGAGTAAATAAGGTTGACAGTGCTGACGCAGGTGCTGCGGTTCTGGGGTTTAGCGTTACATACTTTGCCGACGCATATGCTGCGGCGCTGGGGTCCAGTGGGTTAACATGGAATTCATAACAGAGTTACCAGTCACACAGAAAACAGCAGTAGTATTTTACTTTCCACTTGTCTCCTGTTATTTTGTTTTTCCACTTGCCCCCTTTCCTTTATTTCACTAGTTTGTGATTTGCTTTCCGTTTCCTTCCTTTCCTTTCATTTGCCTTCCTTTAGATTACTTTTCTATCTCGCCTTTAAATCTATTTCCATTTCTCATCTGCTATTGACATTGTATGTATGTCCTGTTTTTCTATCCCCTTGTTTTACACCCCCTCCCCTCGTTTCCTCTCCTCTTCTCTCTCCACATCGCCTCACTTCTCTTATGTTATATTTTCCTTGTTCCTTCCTTTTTCATGACCTTCTCCCTCCCTCCCTCCCTCCACAGCTTACCACATATAGACACAAATATTATCTTAACTCTTTTGTTGCTATTCGAAAGAATTATTATGTTACCTCCACCAACCGACTTTACTCCTAAACTAAATTAATGAAATCAACAAATTAGTACGGATAATGACCATTAGCCAATGCTATCAACATACCAACCCCATTTACCGCCAACTTCAAATACTGAAAGTAGAAGACATTATTGAACTTCAATCATGTTTATTTGTATATCTATCTTTACCAATATACATCCACTTTATGCAGGGTTTGAACTGATCAATCATGCCATAGAAACCAGATGTGTGAATAAATTACTTAGGATTCTTCAATATAGAACTTCCCATATACAATCAAATTTCATATTTACAGGTTCAAAACTATGGAATGCTTTACATAAAGTACACAGACAAAAACCTACTCTGGTATTTTTTCAAAAATTCAATTAGACAAGCCTTAATAAATAAATTTTAAATATAGTACTGGACTGTTCATGCACAACATGTACAATTATGTTAAAAATAGATAAATAGATAAATAAAAACATGTACTAAAATGACAGATCACTATTTTCACTTGATACTGTATGCTATATTTGGGGTTGTGTGGTTAGTGTTTGTGGTGTAAATGACAGATCACTATTTTCACTTGATACTGTATGCTATATTTGGGGTTGTGTGGTTAGTGTTTGTGGTGTAAATGACAGATCACTATTTTCACTTGATACTGTATGATATATTTGGGGTTGTGTGGTTAGTGTTTGTGGTGTAAATGACAGATCACTATTTTCACTTGATACTGTATGCTATATTTGGGGTTGTGTGGTTAGTGTTTGTGGTGTAAATGACAGATCACTATTTTCACTTGATACTGTATGCTATATTTGGGGTTGTGTGGTTAGTGTTTGTGGTGTAAATGACAGATCACTATTTTCACTTGATACTGTATGCTATATTTGGGGTTGTGTGGTTAGTGTTTGTGGTGTAAATGACAGATCACTATTTTCACTTGATACTGTATGCTATATTTGGGGTTGTGTGGTTAGTGTTTGTGGTGTAAATGACAGATCACTATTTTCACTTGATACTGTATGCTATATTTGGGGTTGTGTGGTTAGTGTTTGTGGTGTAAATGACAGATCACTATTTTCACTTGATACTGTATGCTATATTTGGGGTTGTGTGGTTAGTGTTTGTGGTGTAAATGACAGATCACTATTTTCACTTGATACTGTATGCTATATTTGGGGTTGTGTGGTTAGTGTTTGTGGTGTAAATGACAGATCACTATTTTCACTTGATACTGTATGCTATATTTGGGGTTGTGTGGTTAGTGTTTGTGGTGTAAATGACAGATCACTATTTTAACTTGATACTGTATGCTATATTTGGGGTTGTGTGGTTAGTGTTTGTGGTGTAAATGACAGATCACTATTTTCACTTGATACTGTATGCTATATTTGGGGTTGTGTGGTTAGTGTTTGTGGTGTAAATGACAGATCACTATTTTCACTTGATACTATGCTATATTTGGGGTTGTGTGGTTAGTGTTTGTGGTGTAAATGACAGATCACTATTTTCACTTGATACTGTATGCTATATTTGGGGTTGTGTGGTTAGTGTTTGTGGTGTAAATGACAGATCACTATTTTCACTTGATACTGTATGCTATATTTGGGGTTGTGTGGTTAGTGTTTGTGGTGTAAATGACAGATCACTATTTTCACTTGATACTGTATGCTATATTTGGGGTTGTGTGGTTAGTGTTTGTGGTGTAAATGACAGATCACTATTTTCACTTGATACTGTATGCTATATTTGGGGTTGTGTGGTTAGTGTTTGTGGTGTAAATGACATATCACTATTTTCACTTGATACTGTATGCTATATTTGGGGTTGTGTGGTTAGTGTTTGTGGTGTAAATGACAGATCACTATTTTCACTTGATACTGTATGCTATATTTGGGGTTGTGTGGTTAGTGTTTGTGGTGTAAATGACAGATCACTATTTTCACTTGATACTGTATGCTATATTTGGGGTTGTGTGGTTAGTGTTTGTGGTGTAAATGACAGATCACTATTTTCACTTGATACTGTATGCTATATTTGGGGTTGTGTGGTTAGTGTTTGTGGTGTAAATGACAGATCACTATTTTCACTTGATACTGTATGCTATATTTGGGGTTGTGTGGTTAGTGTTTGTGGTGTAAATGACAGATCACTATTTTCACTTGATACTGTATGCTATATTTGGGGTTGTGTGGTTAGTGTTTGTGGTGTAAATGACAGATCACTATTTTCACTTGATACTGTATGCTATATTTGGGGTTGTGTGGTTAGTGTTTGTGGTGTAAATGCAAAGATGAGTGTTTTAGAAAGACTAATCATAATGTTAGTACATTGTTGACCATGAACTATTCTGTCCTTCCCAACTTCCCTAATCCCTCCCCCTCCCTCTTATGCCCCACAACCCCATCTCCCCTCCCTTTTCTCCCTCTCACTCCCCAACCCATCCCCCCACTTCTCCCTCTCTCACTTGCTCTCCCACTCTCCCTCCTTCCTCTCATTCTTTACCGGCGTGCGTTGAAGTAGGATTGTTCAGTGTGTGTATTTTTGTTTAGTTATTTTAGTTTACTTTCCTTTGTGTGTGTGTATCTACGATCGAGCGGAGAGTCGGCAGTGGTGCACAGCAAGTGGAAAACTAATGCTAAGGTTAGTTAGTGTTTTTGTTTTATGTTTAATTATAACGTTCTTTAGCCACATACAGCAGTAGCCAGTCCTCTTGTGTACGATATTCGCATTTTGTCATTCGCATTTAATGTGAAATTATATATAGTTTATAGATAACGTTCAAAATAGAAGGGATGTAATAGTGTTTTAGTTATGGTTAGTACAGACAATTATATGATATTATATACAGTATCCACAATATACCACGTGATACTATTTCCTTCACTTGAAATAAACGGTTCATGCTATTATTATTGATTGTGATGTTGTTGGCGGTGGTTGGGAATAGTAGAAAGATATGTCTTGGGAGAGAGAGAGAGAGAGAGAGAGAGAGAGAGAGAGAGAGAGAGAGAGAGAGAGAGAGAGAGAGAGAGAGAGAGAGAGAGAGAGAGAGAGAGAGAGAGAGAGAGAGAGAGAAACGGGGAAGGGTATTCCCTACATGACTAAAATTACCTATGAAGTCACTACTGTATTAAAGTCATCACTATAAATGTCACTACTGTATTAAAGTTATCACTATAGAAATCACCACTGTATTACAGTCATCACTATAGAAGTCACCGCTGTATTATGGTTACTGTATTACAAACCTCCACTGTATTAACCCTGAGTCTCTGTACAGACAGATTTATCTCTGTCGGATCAGCCTGTTAATGGTTTATCAAATACCCTCTATTATATTGCTGTGGTATTCATATTCATTCGATTATAACCCTGCTACAAATGGTTTCATAAGAACCAGTAGAAGCTTTGTAACTTGATTTGTTGTGTATGTCACCCCCCCTCCCCCCTCTCTCTCTCCCTTACTTTCATTTTGTCTCACTCTTACTCTCTCTCTCTCAAATCAGGTCATGGTGAATTAAGCCAGGCATGTACTTGCAGACAGATCCCATCACTTGCCAACACTCTGAACCAGATTATAATATCCGTATGTCTTGTCTATGCAACTTAAACTGAAAAATATGTATTATCTGACAACTCAAACTTTAGTACGAACCATCAAAAGGCCTCATTATGCTAGGTAAAGAATTATTAAGATTTGTGTTCAATCCTGCATAACTTCGAAGACTGCAGGCCATATTTAATGTGCTTGAGTGTACAGTTCTGATTATTAATGTTGTGTATGGATTATTGTGTTGTATATGGCTGAATTGAATCTCCGTAATAATTCCGTACCTGATATTTTCATTTCGAAGGTTCGTTCTAATAATTCGAAGGTGGAAAATTGACCAACATTTGTGACAATGTTAATTACGAACTATTTACTGCAGGTCATATGTGTTGGTCAATGTGTATGAAGGAGGCAAAAGGCAAGCTGCCTGTAACGAGTGTCTCCCCCAATACCAAAAGATTGACAGAGGGCCAAATTCAAGGGACGTTGGGGTCAAAATGCCTGGACACACGAAGTTTAAAGCAGTCTAATTGTCTAAGTCGTCCGATGAAAGAAAGATTAATGGGGGGAGAGAGTTCCAGAGTTCACTTGTTGAGTAGAAGAATGACTAATAATTTTGTTTTGTTCTTGGGGTGGATAACTGGACAGAATAGGAGTGGGATGTGATGAAAGTCGGGTGACTCCCACTCGCAGTAAGGGAGGGGGTATGCACTGAAAGAGCTCTGAAAAGCAAATTAGTATCATCATAACGATAGGCGAGTAAACGAGATTCAACATTGCGGCGTGTTGAAAGAGATTATAGGGAACTAGTAAAAGGAAGTGAGTTGACGAGGCGAAATGCTTTTGACTATTTTCTTGAGAAGTGCGGTATGGATGGATTCTCCCCACACATACAGTGCTTTGCCAAAATGGTTGTTTACGCAAAATGAGTAGTGCAATATACCACTATTTTTTTAAATGTTTAACACCATATATACATTGTATGAATCCTCGGTTATGTAGGAATAATATTGCTTCAGTTAGGTATGTTTTAATAATTGTATTATAGACAATATATCATCCTGCAGAGAAACTGAGTCTCGTATTTGGGTATTATATTGTAAACTTTCATCTGCCTCACTTTAAGTGTGAACGGGAATACGATGTAAACAAACCGAGCTACTTTGGTATGCCTTGGTCACACACATACACAAATACATCCATACACACACAATCACACATACCCGAACATAAATCACGCACACGCACACACAAATACAGACACACACACACATACACACACAGATACACTTCGATAGAGTCTGGCACAATTCTTTAATTTCTTAACTACCCTCATTCGGTTTCTATCCCTCCATCTGTGCCTTTGTCTAATTTCCTTTCCGGCCTACTGCCATCGCTCACTTCCTCATCCTATCAACTTCGGTGCTTCTCAGGGCTCTGTCCTATATCCTATTATCTTTCTAATTTTCATAAATGATCTTCTCAAGTTCACCTCCAGTCCCATCCATTTATACGCAGACGACTCTACCTTACACACCTCAATTAGTTTTCCAGAACACCCCAGCCAGCAATCCCTCAAAGACAAACGTAATGAAGCCATACAACACTTATCTTCTGATCTAACTACTATTTCTAATTGGGGCAGAGAAAACATTGTTGTCTTTATCACTTCCAAAACCCAATTTTTCCATCTTACTACCCGTCCGGAACCTACAGCGGGCTATCCCTTATTCTTCAACAATACAAAAATCAATCCTCCATCTTCTCTCTATATTCTTGGTGTCTCTTTTTCTTCTGTTCTCAACTGGAAGGACCATATTACCAGTCTTGCTAAAGCAGCCTCCCAGAAGCTGGGTGAGCTCAACCGCCTCAAAGGGTTCTTTACCCCTGCACAGCTTCTTGCTCTGTACAAGGGCACAGTGCATCCTTGTATTGAGTATTGTTCACATGTGTGGGTAGGATGCTCTCACCTCCTAGACAAGGTAGAAAGGAAGGCCTTTCGTATCATTAATTCCCGCTCACTCACCAACTCTCTCCAAATTCTCTCTCTTCACCGCAATGTTGCATCTCTCTCGCTATTCTATCGCTACTACAATAATCAGTGCTCCTCAGAGCTCTCCCAGTGTATACCACCTCCTCTATGTAGGGTACGTGGTACCCGTCTTGCAACACAATACCACCCCTACTCTGTTCAACTCTTCAACCCAAGATTGAAACGCTATTCCCAGACTTTCTTCTATACAACAGCTGAGCTCTGGAACTCTCTCCCAGAATCAGTCTTTCCCTCCTCCTATGACTTTAATTGCTTCAAACTCCGTGTGTCCAGGCATTTTGGCTCTAACGTCCCTTGATTTTGGCCCTGTAACTCTTTCAACTATGGGGGAGGCACTCGCTCGGGGGCAGTTCTGCCTTTTGTCTCCCTCACTCACATAGAAAAAGGAAACAAAAAAACTCACACGCACACATTATCGACAGTAACGCCAGCAGTGTTTACCCAAGTGTGTCTCTACGTCACCTGATACCAAACGTCTCCGGTAACAATAATGATGTAGCTTACTTGTGGAATGTTAATGGAGTCCCTGGTCGTTATGGTACTACGGCGGGGGTGACAAGGTATAGTTTGAGGGGTTCAAATTATATATATTTAGTCACTGATTTGTGTTGCCGTTGTTAGTAGGGAATTACACCACAATTACAAGAACTCACAATTACATATACACAAAAGCACAGTCACACTAGTGTACAATCACTCATGAATACACACTCACATACACACACTGTCACCTGTGACAAACGTTGGTGATAATGAACCTGTTGCATTTGTGCGGAATGCTAATTGAGTTCCTGGTCATTGTGTTAGTACGGTATGTATGTATATGCACAGGCACATACCCCATAGCGGGAGGTGGCCGACTCGAGACAAGAGCCCGAGCACGGAAAAAACAAAAAAACAAAAACAAAAAACACACATTTACACACATCTAGGTCGGCCAGGCGAGAACCCAGAGACCCAGGTCCATTTGGGGTCTCCAGCAAAAGATTCCCAGGGCCCAGGCCTCCGGGAGAGGTTCCGGTCTCAGCAGGCAGACACACAGCTAACCTTTACCACCACATTGCCTGCCCACCTCACATCCAGGCATGATCCTTCATATGCACCGTCTCCCCGTGACAGGCTCCAGCCGGACTATTATCTAGTCAAACTGGAACCTGATCCCTTCTCCCAATAACCGTGTTATCAGTAATCTATTCACAGGCATTCTCCATTCATTACTATTATTACCACTTTTCTTGCCTGCTCTACAGTCATCTCTTTATTTTCCAACGCTTGTACTACACAATCTTCTTCCTACCCCTCTGCCTCCCCTTGTGTCTGACACATATACTCTCTTTGTGAGCCTTTCATCTCCCATTCAACCAACATGTCCATACCATCATAACTCCCTTCTGTCCACTCTGGCCGACAAAGATTCCTGCTGTCCCACTCTCCTACATACCTCTTCATTCCTCAATCTGTCTCTATGAGTCACTCCACATATACTCTTCAAGCAGCTCATCTCCATCACATCCAGCTTTGTTCTCTCTTTTGCCTTCAGAACCCATGTCTCATCCCCATACATCACATTTGGTACAACTATCATTTGATACATTGCACTTTTAGCTTTCATTTCGAGATTTCTCACCTTCCACATACTTCTCATTGCTCCATAAACTTTCTTTCCAGCACATGCTCTTTGTTTTACCTTCTTTTCCACACTTGTATCCTTACTTATCACTCCTCCCAGATATTTAAAACACTCTACTTGTGCTAGTAATTCCCCATCCAGCCACACACCTACATTCACCCTACGATCACCTCTATTACACACCATCACTTTTATTTTATTGACATTCACCCACAGCTTCCTCCTCCTACAAACCACACCAAGCTCTTTGACTACTCGCTGCATTTTTTTTTCAGAATCCGCCACCAACGCTGTGTCATAAAAAAAACGTGACTGGTTCAACTCCCAATTTCTACCATTATTTCCTACTAAGCCCAATCCTCTACCCATAGTTCTCATTTTAACCTCTCTCACCACACCACCATATATACATTAAACAGCCACGGTGACATTACACAACCTTGTCACAGACCTACATTTACCTCAAACCATTCACTCAACTCATTATATCCTACTCTAACACACGCTCTGCTCTCTGCATAACAACTCTTGACTGCTCTTAACAAATTTCCTCCAATTTAATACATCTTTTGCACCTTCCACATTGCTTCTCCATCCACATGTTTATAAGCTTTTTCCAAATCCATAAACGCCCAAAATATATCCTTATGCTTCTCTAAATACATACATATATAATTGTAGCGATAAGTTTGTAGATACGTTAATTATAGTACAAAGCCTTTGTACTATATGTTCAGTTTAATGAACAGTATGTGTAGTATATGAAGCAGTATACAAGGCAATGTGTGAAGGTGTAGAAACATAACACTGTAAAGATTGGTGTGTAGAGATAATACAGTATGTAGTAGTATCTGAAGCTCTAACAGTTTGACGTTACTCAGTTACTCAGTTACTCAGTTACTTGTTCGTCAAGGGGAATCCACGCAATGCGAGCTAAGCTCATTATTATCGCGCCTCCTTAACTGGGAATGTATTGCGTGAAATGCATGTTAAGTGTTTTTATGTACTGTTGGAATGGCTGTGGATGTGTGTGTAGTCTATTTTTAGCCAATTGGCGACATCGGAAACGAAGGCTTAGGGTGGATCTGTATGGTACCATTCTCACTATAGACGGTACCGTCTCGCCCGAAGGCTTAGGTAGCCATCAGCTTAGGTGAACCATATGATACCCATCTCGCCTTGTACCATTTTTGCCAACCCCAGATGGGACGTCACAACGTCGTCCACTTATTCCAGGTACCTTGCTCTTATCTCTTGTCTTTCTAAAGTTTTTGAAACTATTCTTGCTTCCAAATTTCTTAAGCATTTCTCTTCTCATAATCTGCTCTCAGATCGCCAGTATGGCTTCCTTAAGGGTCGCTCTACTGGTGATCTTCTTTCATATCTTACTAACTCTTGGTCATCCTCCTTTCGGGACTTCGGTGAGACTTTTTCTATTGCACTAGACATATCGAAAGCCTTCGATAGAGTCTGGCATAAATCTTTAATTTCTAAACTACCCTCCTTCGGTTTCTATCCCTCCATCTGTGCCTTTGTCTCTAATTTCCTTTCCGGCCGTTCCATAGCTGCGGTTGTGGACGGCCATTGTTCACTTCCTCACCCTATAAACTCCGGTGTTCCTCAGGGCTCTGTCCTATCTCCTATTCTCTTTCTAATTTTTATAAATGATCTCCTTAACTGTACCTTAATTCCCATCCATTCATACGCAGACGACTCAACCTTACACTACTCCATTAGTTTTTCAGAACGCCCCAGCCAGCAATCCCTCAACGACAAACGTAATGAAGCCATAGAACTCTTAAATTCTGATCTAAATACTATTTCCAATTGGGGCAGAGAAAACCTTGTTAACTTTAATGCTTCCAAAACCCAGTTTCTCCATCTATCTACCCGTCAGGATCTACCAGCGGACTATCCCTTATTCTTCAACAATACAAAAATCAACCCTTCATCTTCTCTCAATATTCTTGGTGTCTCTTTTTCTTCTGCTCTCATTTGGAAGGACCATATTACCAGTCTTGCTAAGGCAGCCTCCCAGAAGCTGGGTGTGCTCAACCGCCTTAGGGGGTTCTTTTCCCCTGCACAGCTTCTTGCTCTGTACAGGGGCATAGTGCGCCCTTGTATTGAGTATTGTTCACATGTGTGGGGAGGCTCCTCTCACACCGCTCTCCTAGACAAAGTTGAAAGGAAGGCCTTTCGTATCATTAACTCCCGTCCACTCACCAACTCTCTGCAATCTCTCTCTCTCCGCCGCAATGTTGCATCTCTCTCGCTATTCTATCGCTACTATAATAATCAGTGTTCCTCAGAGCTATCCCAGTGCATACCACCTCCTTTACGTAGGGCACGTGGTACCCGTCTTGCAACTCAATCCCACCCCTACTCTGTGCAACTCTCCAACCCAAGAGTGAATCGTTACTCTCAAACTTTCTTCTACTCAACATCTGAGCTCTGGAACTCTCTCCCAGAATCAGTCTTTCCCTCTTCCTATGACTTAAATTGCTTCAAACTCTGTGTGTCCAGGCATTTTGGCTCGAACGTCCCTTGATTTTGGCCCTGTCACTCTTTCAACTATGGGGGAGGCACTCGCTATAGGCAGTTATGCCTTTTGCCTCCCTCAATCACATAGAAAAAAAAAAAAAAAAAAAAACTATTTACAGCTAGGTGAACTGAGGCTAACACATGAAAGGAGACAAGCCCAATTTGTCTCCGCCCGGCCGGGGATTGAACCCCCGACCCCTCGTGTGTGAGACAGAGCTCTACCTACTAGGCTACGGGCTGTGTGTGTGTGTGTGTGTGTGTGTGTGTGTGTGTGTGTGTGTGTGGAAGCATCAGTATAGTTGTGGTGGCCATATTCAGTGTGGGACCAGTCAGCTGTTATACCATCCCTCTTGTGTGTGTGTGTGTGTGTGTGTGTGTGTGTGTGTGTGTGTGTGGAAGCATCAGTAAAGTAGTGGTGGCCATATTCAGTGTGGGACCAGTCAGCTGTTTTACCACCCCCCTTGTGTGGGATAAAAATAATATTCCCACGGGTTCTTTTTCTAGACACGTTTGACAGTCACCTTTACTTGGTGCAACAGTTTCCTTCACTGATGTAGGCAATTTGAGCAAATGGTAATTATTTTAGGTGGCATCATTCTAATAAAAGTTATATATTTCATTTTCCAGGTCAGCTTCGAATTAATGTTACCAGAGAAAGTGCGCGCGCCAAGTGCTTCTAATATGACTACAATAGGCGTTTCAAGAGAAAATATGTATCAGAAAACACGCTCTTGTGATTTCCATTTTAATTTCATCACTAATATACACCTTTCATAAACTGAATATAATCACTTGAATGCAGCAGAAATATTCCAAACTAGCTGTCATTTATTTGAAAGGGACAGGTGGATACATTTTGTAGAGATATTTCACAACCATATAATCTTCTTAAATTAATCAAAACGTCTGATGTAAGCTCGAAAGATGGACATTATTATGTCGCTGGAATGAAGAAGATGGACGAAGAGTGTTAGAAAATGAGTCTATATGTATCCCATTTTAAATTTCCAGCAGTCAATTGAGGAGGCACAGAGCTGACGATGCAGACCACAGCCCACCACCACAAACTTTAAGAAACTTGGACTATTCTTAGAGGGACGTGAAGGATCATTAATTTACTCCTTCTCTCCCTCAACCAGGAAAAGAGTCATCTTACAGGTGTGTCCCCCTGTAATAGTGGTGTCTCTGGTGATAGCTGTCCCCCTGGTATCTGAAAGGGGTGTTTCCGGGTAGATGGGACTCGATAGCCTTGGCGGGCAACCTATCTAGGGGAAAAAACCCTACACAAATTACCGATGGGCGACATGCTAACCGGTGCCACTTACAGGTGGCGATTTTTATAACAGATCACAGATTACAACACATAATTTTATGATGTTAGATACATATTTTATTTTATGTTTTATATTACAGTATTATCATGATCCTTTAAAGTCCTAAATACTATATATATATATATATATATACTGTATATATTGTAGTAAATACCGCAGCTATTATGAACACATAATTATACAGTATTTGTTCTGTGGTTAGTATGTGTGTATGCAGTATCTATTATGATAACAAGACATGCTGATGTCGGCTCCATACTTTTTGATTTAATTATAATTTATATATGTATTATTTTACTTAAAATTTAGTAGTTGTTTGTACAATGTTGCGAACGTTTTTCATTTACATTGAAGATGATATTCCAATAATCTAATTTTCCTCAAGTATTCTATATATTGGTGTCACAAAATTTAGACCTAATTATAATAACAAAGTAAAGTTTAGAGGTTTCTTGCTGCTGCTTCTTGTGTGTGGTGACACTGGGTCTTTGGTCAACCCTGGCCCGCGTGCCCCTAAGTTCCCATGCCAAATATGCAGGCGTTCGGTAAAGTGGGGGCAACGGGCCATCCAGTGCGACCGCTGTTGTGAAGACTCCGTCCACCATGGCTGGTACCATATCAGCTGTGTTGGGGACTTCACGACGGCATTCGATGGATTGGAGGGCCAGAGTCTCTCGTGGATCTGCTGGGATTGTGGAGCCCCGAACTACAGTGCTTCCCTTTCCCACAACCTTATACCCACTTCCAATAGATTTAGCATCCTCGAATTTACACTTTCCCCTCCGAGACCATCAACCCCACCGAATCACCTTATCTCCCCTTTAGCTAACACCCCCCCTTAGACTTAGGCAAGACTTAGCCTTTTCCTCCCCCACACATAACGGACCACATGACCTGACTTCCCTGACACCACATCAACCAAATCAACCAAAAAATTCTATTCCAAACCATCCTACCCATAAATCCCATTTATCCATAACACCCATAACACCACCCAACTCCCCTATTGCCTTTAGTCCCTCCTTTACCACAACCTCCTCCGAAAACTCACTCATAATGGAACCCTCCAAGCTCACAGCACTAATAATTAATTTCCGCAGCATAATTAACAAAGGAGCCGCTTTTCACCACACCCTAGACACCTATGACCCTGACATTATTATAGGGACTGAGACATGGCTCAACCCTGACATATTGGAAAATGAAGTCTTCCCGACGGACAGTCACTATAAAATGTGTTACGACCTGGCACTCGGGTACACAAGGGCTCTCAATCAGGACTCGAGTACGGCTCGCTGCCACAACGGAAACACACGATCCCAACCCCTGAGTACTGCCAGCCGAACAAAAAACACCAATACCCTCCAGAGTTCAATCTGCTATAACGGGGTATACAAGAAGTCGGTACTAGTGTTCAACAACAGACTAATAAAGAGACAGGAATTATCTAGTCTGGTCAACAATCAAACAAAGAAGTAAGAAACAACAACACCAAAGAATAGTGTTGGCCGAAGCCGAAGTAATCCACCCTTGACTAAGAACTTAAGAAGTCCTCCACCCTCTACTTCGGATCGGCACTATTACGTTACGTTAATTAATAGTCCTTAAGCATCGAGCAAGGAATCTTCTGAAAAAGTTAGATGCTTCTCGGATGCTCGTAAGAAGTACGTATCGGATTTTGAACAGCAATTCAATAAGCAAAACACTGGCAATTAAATATTATTAAAGGTTTAAATTGGCATAAGAATAATTATAAGAATATGCAATAGTAAATGGCAAACATTAAAAAGAAGTACTCCGCAAATGCACCGGCAATAGCCTACTCGGATTGTGCTCGTGGGCCACTAATCACTAAAGTAGCCAAGCGTGCAACACATGAAATCAATAGTGCATAAACAATATCATACATAAGGAAAGCTTCAATACTATTCTGTATCTGCTGATCGAGTAAAGTCTAGCTGGGATGTAGTAGGCTAGGAAACAATGGCTGAGCAAGCGGCTCGTAGCCTAGCGAAGTCCTTAAGGCTGTGCGGCCAAATTACGTTAATTGACGGGGTGCTCTCTTGAGAGATCCAGATCGCTAGTATCTGGTTCTCTCCTGGCGACCCTCTCAAAGTCAAAGCAAACGAGTTAGCACAGTGTTGGGTGGCAGAGGCAAAAGCCCTCACTCGCAACACAGTGCTAAACTCACAAGGTACACAGTCAGAAAGACCACCTAGGCTTCCCACGTCTCCGTTGCGATTGTACAGGTTCAACAAAATCTAGTACACATCGGAAATCACAACACCAGTAGCCCTATCCCAGTCTAGCATTACCTAGACCAGCAGAAAACAGGAACAATAATAATAACACGCAGGGAAATGCATATACGAGTGCAACAAACATAAATCAATCCTCTTCTAAGTTAACCCTTCCAAAATAGGCTATCTAATAGGCATATATCTCGTGAGAACTCAAGCGATAATACGTTGGCTGACTAGCTCTGCACCAACGGGACCATGGAAGTTAAAAAGGGTAGGGAAAAGAGGAGATAAGAATGTAAAGGTAGTAGAGAAAGTTCACATCAGTCAGAAGAATATATATAGTTAGCAAGGGAAATGAGAAGTCGCTCTGCCTAATGAGTTCTGATGAAAAAATGGCTAGACTTCCCTTTTTATACCCGGCCCTCTAGTGAGCCCAACGTGAACTACTAAGGACCGCCCACTGACAATCATTACGTAATTTCTCTCTCTCCTCTGGGATAGACAAAGGCTTTCCTAGCACTGAGGGGAGGGGGGAGGGGGGGGAGTGCTAGTGAGTTAGGCCCACCTCCCGCATGGCGCACCCACTGACCCCCAACTGTGGCTGCCGCTTCTCCCATCATTACAAATAAGTTTTACACACAATACTTATAACTAATGATATAAAATAGAACTCGTTGACTCAGATGAAAACAAAATACATATTCATATTACTTATAGTACAACGGCTCACATGAACTAAGTTAGGAAACTCTACATAGACTACAGCCAAAGTTCCTGCCCTGACGATCCTAGCGAGAGTGGGGCATGACTAGGCGTTCTGTACAGCATGCTCACACTGGACATGCGTCACACCTCCCCCAAGATTTTACTTGCTCAACCTTGAGCTAAAATCTGACAAACACAGAACCCCATCAAGCCCCTCACACCCAGCGACCGCATGGCACTAAAACAAAGCTGAGTTTATCACCAAAACACATCTTATTATAAAAAAAAAAAAATCACATTTTATAACTCCTCCCAACAATAGCAAAAAGACACTATATCATGCTCCCAGAGCGAGCTTACAGCAGCTCAGCCGTTTGATAGTTCGTGGACTACTCAAACTCTATAGGCTATGACAAACTTATACAATTATCTATATCAAAAGAAAGAGTTTTTATATGATTTTTATATTTTAATATGTTTTTCCCGGCTGCACTATAAGGGCAGCCTATTTTCCTCCACTCAAACCCACACACCTGTGATAGCCTACGACTGATCATCCACCCTTGATAAACAATCCGCGATCACATTGTCACATCCAGCAATATGACGGATGTCCAGGTTATACTCCTGCAACATCAAAGACCACCTGGTCAGTCTCATATTACG
Organism: Lithodes maja; assembly: GCA_037953745.1. Classification (NCBI taxonomy): domain Eukaryota; kingdom Metazoa; phylum Arthropoda; class Malacostraca; order Decapoda; family Lithodidae; genus Lithodes; species Lithodes maja. The sequence continues at coordinate 23,405 of JBAKBP010012518.1, forward strand.
ATTGTGAAATTGATTCAGGAATCTCAAAGGGTGATGATCAGTGTAGATAACCACGACTGGGCCATAGGCTGGAACATACACCTCGAAGTGCCTGAGCGACAGCACAATCGCCAGTAATTCCTTTTCTATTGTAGAATAGTTCTTTTGTGCAGCATTGAACTTCTTAGAAAAGAAACTTACTGGGTGTTCCACACCTTCATTGTCTGTCTGTAGCAAGACGGCACCAGCCCCTACACCACTAGCATCTGTTGCCAGCTGAAAAGGCCTGTTAAAGTCTGGGGCCCTGAGTATCGGGTGAGTACATAGCAAATGTTTCACCAAAGTGAAAGCCTTTTCACACTCAGGTGCCCACAAAAACTTTTTGTCTTTAGATAACAAATCTGTGAGAGGTGCCAACACCGTTGAGTAACCTTTTATGAAGCGTCTGTAGTAGCCTATCATACCCAAGAATCTCATAATCTGCTTCTTGGTTGTTGGGTGCGGAAATTTATTGATAGCCTGTACCTTGTTCTGAGGAGGGCACACCTGTCCCCTTCCCACTACAAACCCAAGGTACTGCACAGTGGCTTTTACGAAGTCACACTTTGCCAAATTTACTACCAGACCTGCTTCACTAAGTTTCCGGAACAAGGTCTCAAGGTGCTCACAATGGCTCTCAAAGTCGTCATCATAAATGATTACATCGTCCAAATATACGGTGCAATTTGGAATGTCCTTTACAATTTCATTCATCAGGTTCTGAAACGTTGCTGGTGCATTCTTAAGTCCGTAAGGCATAACATTGCACCGGTAGGTACTCCCGTCCACAACAAAACCACATACCTCTTTAGCACGCTCGGACAAAGGTACTTGCCAGTAACCTTTTACTAAATCTACTTTAGACAAAAAACGAGCATTACCAATTTTGTCAACACTATCATCAACCCGAGGAAGAGGATATGGGTTAGTTGGAGTCAAACCGTTTAACCTACGGAAATCAATACAAAAGCGTACCTTGCCATCTGGCTTAGGCTGCAGTGTTACGGGGGAAGTCCATTTAACTGTGCCTTTCTCTATCAACCCTCTACCGAGCATATACTCCAACTCATCCCTCAGAGCTGGTAGTTTTATGGGGGGCACACGGTACGGGATTGACTTAAAGGGTAGATGGTCCCCCACGTCAACATCATGCATAGCCTGAGTAGTGAGGCCTGGGTGTTCAGCAAATACAGTGGGGTATGAACCGAACAACTGACGGATAGCATCAAACTGCGGCTCAGGCAAATGAGCTATAGCCTCGTCAGCCCTAAGGCTCGAGTTCCCCGCCCACTGATCCGCTGAAACATGTTGATCCCAGCTATCCTCCTCTGAAGCTTGACTGTCCCCCTCTCCTTCTCCACCACAGCCGCAACAAGCCAACACAGGGACAGTGAGAGGCTCAGAGGGGCGCCTCACATACTCTTTAATAAGGTTCATGTGACATAACTGGTTCTTTTTCCTCCTGTCTGGAGTGGCAACAAGGTAATCTAAGTCTGAAATTTTTTCTACAATTTTATAAGGTCCAGTGTACTTCGCAGAGAGGGGGTTACCAACCAAAGGCAACAAAATTAATACCTCTTGTCCTACAGTGAACTTCCGGAGCCTCACTTTGCGATCATACCTGTCCTTCATCAAAGCTTGTGATTCTGTCAAATTTCTACCTGCCATCTCCAGACTCTTAAGCATGCGCTCACGGCTTTCAAGCACATACTTTAATAATGGACAAGGCTGCACAGTCCCCTCCCAAATTTCTTTCAGCATGTTAAGGGGGCCCCTGACACGGTGTCCAAAAATCAGCTCGTTTGGACTAAATCCCAGGCTCTCACCAGGTACCTCCCGAGCAGGAAACAGCACATAAGGCAATCCAAGATCCCGCTGAGGATGACAATAATACAAAAAATCTCCTGGCTGTGCATCGCCGTCCTCGTCGAGCTCTACAGCTCCATTAGCACACGTCTGGAGCTCAGGGTCCTCCAGCTGCAACCGACGCATATCTGAGGGCGCCAAGCGATCCAACTGCTCCCGGAGCAATGCATGACCTTTGTTACGACCTGGCACTCGGGTACACAAGGGCTCTCAATCAGGACTCGAGTACGGCTCGCTGCCACAACGGAAACACACGATCCCAAACCCTGAGTACTGCCAGCCGAACAAAAAACACCAATACCCTCCAGAGTTCGATCTGCTATAACGGGGTATACAAGAACTCGGTACTAGTGTTCAACAACAGACTAATAAAGAGACAGGAATTATCTAGTCTGGTCAACAATCAAACAAAGAAGTAAGAAACAACAACACCAAAGAATAGTGTTGGCCGAAGCCGAAGTAATCCACCCTTGACTAAGAACTTAAGAAGTCCTCCACCCTCTACTTCGGATCGGCACTATTACGTTACGTTAATCAATAGTCCTTAAGCATCGAGCAAGGAATCTTCTGAAAAAGTTAGATGCTTCTCGGATGCTCGTAAGAAGTACGTATCGGACAGTGAACAGCACTGGCATCTAGCCAAAAACCTCTCCAACAATTTCTCTTCCTCGTCTTTCCCTCCCCTTTCCCACTCTGATGGCACAACCATCACTTCTTCCTCTGACAAAGCTAAACTCTTCGCTCAAACTTTTGCTAGAAACTCCACCTTGGATGATTCCGGTGCTATTCCTCCCTCTCCGCCCTCCTCTCTCTTACTTATGCCTAATATCCTAATCTCTTCTAAAGATGTACTTTCTACCCTCTCTGGGCTTAACACTAATAAGGCGTACGGTCCGGACGGTGTTCCTCCTGTTGTTCTCAAAAACTGTGCTTCCGTGCTGACTCCCTGCCTAGGCAAACTCTTTCGTCTCTGTCTATCCTCTAACGTCTTCCCTTCATGCTGGAAGTTTGCTCACATTCAACCTGTCCCAAAGAAGGGTGACCGCTCTCAACCCTCCAACTATCGTCCAATTGCTCTTATCTCTTGTCTTTCTAAAGTTTTTGAAACTATTCTTGCTTCCAAATTTCTTAAGCATTTCTCTTCTCATAATCTGCTCTCAGATCGCCAGTATGGCTTCCTTAAGGGTCGCTCTACTGGTGATCTTCTTTCATATCTTACTAACTCTTGGTCATCCTCCTTTCGGGACTTCGGTGAGACTTTTTCTATTGCACTAGACATATCGAAAGCCTTCGATAGAGTCTGGCATAAATCTTTAATTTCTAAACTACCCTCCTTCGGTTTCTATCCCTCCATCTGTGCCTTTGTCTCTAATTTCCTTTCCGGCCGTTCCATAGCTGCGGTTGTGGACGGCCATTGTTCACTTCCTCACCCTATAAACTCCGGTGTTCCTCAGGGCTCTGTCCTATCTCCTATTCTCTTTCTAATTTTTATAAATGATCTCCTTAACTGTACCTTAATTCCCATCCATTCATACGCAGACGACTCAACCTTACACTACTCCATTAGTTTTTCAGAACGCCCCAGCCAGCAATCCCTCAACGACAAACGTAATGAAGCCATAGAACTCTTAAATTCTGATCTAAATACTATTTCCAATTGGGGCAGAGAAAACCTTGTTAACTTTAATGCTTCCAAAACCCAATTTCTCCATCTATCTACCCGTCAGGATCTCCCAGCGGACTATCCCTTATTCTTCAACAATACAAAAATCAACCCTTCATCTTCTCTCAATATTCTTGGTGTCTCTTTTTCTTCTGCTCTCATTTGGAAGGACCATATTACCAGTCTTGCTAAGGCAGCCTCCCAGAAGCTGGGTGTGCTCAATCGCCTTAGGGGGTTCTTTTCCCCTGCACAGCTTCTTGCTCTGTACAGGGGCATAGTGCGCCCTTGTATTGAGTATTGTTCACATGTGTGGGGAGGTTCCTCTCACACCGCTCTCCTAGACAAAGTTGAAAGGAAGGCCTTTCGTATCATTAACTCCCGTCCACTCACCAACTCTCTGCAATCTCTCTCTCTCCGCCGCAATGTTGCATCTCTCTCGCTATTCTATCGCTACTATAATAATCAGTGTTCCTCAGAGCTATCCCAGTGCATACCACCTCCTTTACGTAGGGCACGTGGTACCCGTCTTGCAACTCAATCCCACCCCTACTCTGTGCAACTCTCCAACCCAAGAGTGAAACGTTACTCTCAAACTTTCTTCTACTCAACATCTGAGCTCTGGAACTCTCTCCCAGAATCAGTCTTTCCCTCTTCCTATGACTTAAATTGCTTCAAACTCCGTGTGTCCAGGCATTTTGGCTCAAACGTCCCTTGATTTTGGCCCTGTCACTCTTTCAACTATGGGGGAGGCACTCGCTATAGGCAGTTATGCCTTTTGCCTCCCTCAATCACATAGAAAAAAAAAAAAAAAAAAAAAAATTCAATAAGCAACACACTGGCAATTAAATATCATTAAAGGTTTAAATTGACATAAGAAGAATTATAAGAATAGGCAATAGTAAATGGCAAACATTAAAAAGAAGTACTCCGCCAATGCACCGGCAATAGCCTACTCGGATTGTGCTCGTGGGCCACTAATCACTAAAGTAGCTAAGCGTGCAACACATGAAATCAATAGTGCATAAACAATATCATACATAAGGAAAGCTTCAATACTATTCTGTATCTGCTGATCGAGCAAAGTCTAGCTGGGATGTAGTAGGCTAGGAAACAATGGCTGAGCAAGCGGCTCGTAGCCTAGCGAGGTCCTTAAGGCTGTGCGGCCAAATTACGTTAATTGACGGGATGCTCTCTTGAGAGATCCAGATCGCTAGTATCTGGTTCTCTCCTGGCGATCCTCTCAAAGTCAAAGCAAACGAGTTAGTACAGTGTTGGGTGGCAGAGGCAAAAGCCCTCACTCGCAACACAGTGCTAAACTCACAAGGTACACAGTCAGAAAGACCACCTAGGCTTCCCACGTCTCCGTTGCGATTGTACAGGTTCAACAAAATCTAGTACACATCGGAAATCACAACACCAGTAGCCTTATCCCAGTCTAGCATTACCTAGACCAGCAGAAAACAGGAACAATAATAATAATACACAGGGAAATGCATATACGAGTGCAACAAACATTAATCAATCCTATTCTAAATTATCCCTTCCAAAATAGGCTATCTACTAGGCATATATCTCGTGAGAACTCAAGCGATAATACGTTGGCTGACTAGCTCTGCACCAACGGGACCATGGAAGTTAAAAAAGGTCGGGAAAAGAGGAAAAAAGGCTGTAAAGATAGTAGAGAAAGTTCACATCAGTCAGAAGAATATCTATAGTTAGCAAGGGAAATGAGAAGTCGCTCTGCCTAATGAGTTCTGAAGAAAATGTGGCGAGACTTCCCTTTTTATACTCGGCCCTCTAGTGAGCCCAACGTAAACTACTAAGGACCGCCCACTGACAATCATTACGTAATTGCTCTCTCTCAATCTGGGATAGACAAAGGCTTTCCCACGCACTGAGGGGAGGGGGGAGGGGGGGAGTGCTAGTGAGTTAGGCCCACCTCCCGCATGGCGCACCCACTGACCCCCATTACGTAATCTCTCTCTCTCCTCTCATCATTACAAATAAGTTTTATACACAATACTTATAACTAATGATATAAAATAGAACTCGTTGACTCAGATGAAAACAAAATACATATTCATAATACTTATAGTACAACGGTTCACATGAACTAAGTTAGGAAACTCTACATAGACTACAGCCAAAGTTCCTGCCCTGACGATCCTAGCGAGAGTGGGGCATGACTAGGCGTTCTGTACAGCATGCTCACACTGGACATGCGTCACACCTCCCCCAAGATTTTACTTGCTCAACCCTGAGCTAAAATCTGACAAACACAGAACCCCATCAAGCCCCTCACACCCAGCGACCGCATGGCACTAAAACAAAGCTGAGTTTATCACTAAAACACATCTTATTAAAAAAAAAAAAAAAAAAAAATCACATTTTATAACTCCTCCCAACAATAGCAAAAGACACAATATCATGCTCCCAGAGCGAGCTTACAGCAGCTCAGCCGTTTGATAGTTCGTGGACTACTCAAACTCTATAGGCTATGACAAACTTATACAATTATCTATATCAAAAGAAAGATTTTTTTTTTATGATTTTTATATTTTAATATGTTTTTCCCGGCTGCACTATAAGGGCAGCCTATTTTTCTCCACTCAAACCCACACACCTGTGATAGCCTACGACTGATCATCTACCCTCGATAAACAATCCGCGATCACATTGTCACATCCAGCAATATGACGGATGTCCAGGTTATACTCCTGCAACATCAAAGACCACCTGGTCAGTCTCATATTGCGATTGTGAAATTGATTTAGGAATCTCAAAGGGTGATGATCAGTGTAGATAACCACGACTGGGCCATAGGCTGGAACATACACCTCGAAGTGCCTGAGCGACAGCACAATCGCCAGTAATTCCTTTTCTATTGTAGAATAGTTCTTTTGTGCAGCATTGAACTTCTTAGAAAAGAAACTTACTGGGTGTTCCACACCTTCATTGTCTGTCTGTAGCAAGACGGCACCAGCCCCTACACCACTAGCATCTGTTGCCAGCTGAAAAGGCCTGTTAAAGTCTGGGGCCCTGAGTATCGGGTGAGTACATAGCAAATGTTTCACCAAAGTGAAAGCCTTTTCACACTCAGGTGCCCACAAAATCTTTTTGTCTTTAGATAACAAATCTGTGAGAGGTGCCAACACCGTTGAGTAACCTTTTATGAAGCGTCTGTAGTAGCCTATCATACCCAAGAATCTCATAATCTGCTTCTTGGTGGTTGGGGTGCGGAAATTTATTGATAGCCTGTACCTTGTCATGAGGAGGGCACACCTGTCCCCTTCCCACTACAAACCCAAGGTACTGCACAGTGGCTTTTACGAAGTCACACTTTGCCAAATTTACTACCAGACCTGCTTCACTAAGTTTCCGGAACAAGGTCTCAAGGTGCTCACAATGGCTCTCAAAGTCGTCATCATAAATGATTACATCGTCCAAATATACGGTGCAATTTGGAATGTCCTTGACAATTTCATTCATCAGGTTCTGAAACGTTGCTGGTGCATTCTTAAGTCCGTAAGGCATAACATTACACCGGTAGGTACTCCCGTCCACAACAAAACCACATACCTCTTTAGCACGCTCGGACAAAGGTACTTGCCAGTAACCTTTTACTAAATCTACTTTAGACAAAAAGCGAGCATTACCAATTTTGTCAACACTATCATCAACCCGAGGAAGAGGATATGGGTTAGTTGGAGTCAAACCGTTTAACCTACGGAAATCAATACAAAAGCGTACCTTGCCATCTGGCTTAGGCTGCAGTGTTACGGGGGAAGTCCATTTAACTGTGCCTTTCTCTATCAACCCTCTACCGAGCATATACTCCAACTCATCCCTCAGAGCTGGTAGTTTTATGGGGGGCACACGGTACGGGATTGACTTAAAGGGTAGATGGTCCCCCACGTCAACATCATGCATAGCCTGAGTAGTGAGGCCTGGGTGTTCAGCAAATACAGTGGGGTATGAACCGAACAACTGACGGATAGCATCAAACTGCGGCTCAGGCAAATGAGCTATAGCCTCGTCAGCCCTTAGGCTCGAGTTCCCCGCCCACTGATCCGCTGAAACATGTTGATCCCAGCTATCCTCCTCTGAAGCTTGACTGTCCCCCTCTCCTTCTCCACCACGGCCGCAACAAGCCAACACAGGGACAGTGAGAGGCTCAGAGGGGCGCCTCACATACTCTTTAATAAGGTTCACGTGACATAACTGGTTCTTTTTCCTCCTGTCTGGAGTGGCAACAAGGTAATCTAAGTCTGAAATTTTTTCTACAATTTTATAAGGTCCAGTGTACTTCGCAGAGAGGGGGTTACCAACCAAAGGCAACAAAATTAATACCTCTTGTCCTACAGTGAACTTCCGGAGCCTCACTTTGCGATCATACCTGTCCTTCATCAAAGCTTGTGATTCTGTCAAATTTCTACCTGCCATCTCCAGACTCTTAAGCATGCGCTCACGGCTTTCAAGCACATACTTTAATAATGGACAAGGCTGCACAGTTCCCTCCCAAATTTCTTTCAGCATGTTAAGGGGGCCCCTGACACGGTGTCCAAAAATCAGCTCGTTTGGACTAAATCCCAGGCTCTCACCAGGCACCTCCCGAGCAGCAAACAGCACATAAGGCAATCCAAGATCCCAATCCATACCGTTGTCAGCACAATAACACCTGAGCATGCTTTTAAGTGTAGCATGCCACCGCTCAAGCACCCCTTGACTCTCAGGGTGATACGCTGACGATACTACTGCTCGTATCCCATGCTGTTGCATTGTTTGCTTGAACATGTTGGAGGTGAAATTAGATCCCTGATCAGACTGAATCTCCTCCGGGTACCCGTACCTTGAGAAGTACCACAACAAGTTACTGACTACCGTCTTAGCCATTCCATTTTTCATAGGGTATGCATCGGGGTATCTAGTGGCAACATCCATTATGGTTAACAAAAATTTATTTCCAGCCTTAGTGGGAGGGAGTGGACCAACCATGTCAACAAAAATTTTACTAAAGGGTGGCCCAATCACAGGAATAGGGTGTAACGGAGCCTTAGGAATAACTTGGTTCGGTTTCCCGACACGTTGACAAATATCACATGAGTTTATCCATGACTGCACATGAGACTTCATCCCCGGCCACCAAAACAATTTCCCCAAAGCCGCCACCGTTTTTCTCACCCCTAGATGTCCTGCCAGTGGTGTGTCATGCGCCAACCTCAGTAGGCTATCCCTGCACTCCCGTGGCACCACCAACTGGTCCACTACTCCGGACCCCTTTTGCCAACTACGTTTAGGGTCTTGAAAACGCCTATAGAGGATGCCTTCTAAATAACAAAAATCTCCCGGCTGTGCATCACCGTCCTCGTCGAGCTCCACAGCTCCATTAGCACACGTTTGGAGCTCAGGGTCCTCTAGTTGCAACCGACGTATATCTGAGGGTGCCAAGCGATCTAACTGCTCCCGGAGCAATGCATGACCTTCCCCGATACTGGGCTGCTCCCTCTGTCTCTCTCGATGTACATAACGTTGCTGTCGTGGAGACTCGTCATGCCCAGCCTCGTCACTCTCGATGACAGGCCCAGGGGCTACTCCAGAATTAAGTAATGGTGCTAATACTGAATCACCCAGGAGAGCCGCCGAGTCAAAACTCTTAAAACCAACTCCAGCTTTAGCCTCCTCCTGTTGATCGTTCCTCCGCTGGTCTGAAGACAGAGGACTAGGCTGTGACACTTTAGCTGCCCGAGCTCGGGTGACAACACACGCCATGGGTTGTGTCTGGCACCGCTCGACCCACTCTTGCTCTTCCCTACTCACGTCGGCCGGCCTCTCGGCAACGACTAAGGGTAGAACCTCAGAAGCGGGCATTGCAAAGTCGTTGCCGAGAAGAAGGTCGACGCCCTCCACTGGCAGTTTCTCCACAATCCCGACATCCAATTCACGTGCCACACCATCCACCTCCAACTCCAACCGCACCAGCGGGTATGACCGAGTTGCATTAATACCCTGCACCACAACCACCCGAGCCGCGTTTATAGGGTAGCCAGTCAAGTTTTTCATCAGAGTCTGGGAAGCACCTGTATCACGCAAGACCTCTACTCCATGCTTGCGCCCCGCCCTCATCACGCAACCCCGCCCTCTATGGTCGCAAAAAACATCCTGAGCAGGGTTCGAGCCTCCCAGGTGCTTCTGCATTGGCTGTGCCTCAGCCTCTGACGAACTGCCCCGGGCAAACTCAGATGACTTCGGAGACACACCAATGTTGCAGGCCAAAGACACAGCTGCTGTAGGTGGTTTGCTAGGACAGACTCTTGCAAAGTGCCCCTTTTTATGACATTGATAACACTCCAACTCCCCTTTGGGCTTCCCTTGGTACTGGGAAGGGCCCGGCCCCTTCTTAAATGGGACGGTGCTAGTCTTGTGGTCAGTCTTGGTATCATGGCTCTTGTACTTGTTTGCATAAGGTATATCACTAACTCGGGGGGGTGGGGCGTCACGCCCCTTGTTACCTGCCTCACTACGCTGGGCAGACCCGCACCCACGAATTAGTGATAGCCGGAGGTCAGCCATCTCAGCTGCCTCCTGTAGAGTTTTTGGGTTCTTTTCTTTAATAGTTAAAGTCATTTCTGCACCAGTACACTTATAAAACTGCTCGAGCAGAAACAGCTCAGTCAACTGTTCGGCCATCTCAGCTTTCTCAGAACGTGTCCAGTTTGTAAGTGCATCTTTTAAGTCCCGGGCATGTTCAAGAAAGGTCGCCTCCCTAGTCTTTGTAACACCCCGAAACTTCAATCGATATGTTTCCGGTTGCAACTCGTATGCCCGTAGGACAGCTCTCTTCAATTCTGGGTAGTCAATGCAAGACTCTAAAGGCAGTGCATCATAAGCCTTCAGACCCTTACCCGTAAGTCTTGAGGAGACTAGAGCTGCCCACTTCTCTTCAGGCCAATTATGCTCCCTACACTTCTTCTCAAAACGATTAAAAAATTCTGTGACTTCAGTTTCACTAAATACCGGCACCAATTTGACTAAGTGGGCCAAGGACTGTTCTCTTACTTGGCCCTCACGGCCCATCCGAATCCCTGTCGACTCTGCACGAGTCTTATCTAAATCTAATTGAGCACAATATTTCTCTGAGTCGTACCTAAGCTCAGCCTCATGCCTCCTGGTCTCATCCTCTTGCCTCCTAACCTCAATCTCATGCCTCCTAGTCTCATTCTCCTGCTTCCTAGCCTCAATCTCCTGCTTCCTAGCCTCAATCTTAGCAAGCTCAAGTCTAAATACCATATCTGGAGACAGGCAGGAAGAGGGAGCTGCCACTACTGAAGGAGGGGGGGCAAAAACTAGGGAACCACCATGTGCACCACCCGAGGGCACTCCAATCTGCCAATTCTCATCCCTCTGTGGGAGAGTGCTAACCTCCGGTAACTGAGTGGACGGCACTGTGGGAGTCGAGTGAGAGGGGATCTGGGGAGGAACCCCCCCAAACGCCCTCTCCTCCGAAACCCCATGTCGCCCACGCAACACCCAGGAAATCAGCTCCCCCTTGGACATCCCTACTACATTGGAAATGCCCAAAACCTTGGCTATCAGGTGCAAGCCATAAACATCCACCCCAGTCAGCCTCTCCTCCGTCACGTGGTACCGCTTACTCACAAAAACTCTAGCATCCTCCTCACTGGTTACTAACGGCACCTCTTCAAATGGCATCTCTCGCTCATCGTCAGTGCTAGTGCACGACATACTGAAGTCCACAAAAAAATTCTCGAGACAAAAGTGTTAAACTTCCTATGCAAGCACTAATTACTAAATTAACTGGAGTCTCTTAAATGCTCTACTAATTGCCATACAAAAAAAAAATATTCTTCAATATGCACGCTAAAATACAAACAAACAAATGTTGTACAACTCTGCAAAAATTTATACTGTTCACAAAATCCTAAGCAAGGTCGCCATTTGTTACGACCTGGCACTCGGGTACACAAGGGCTCTCAATCAGGACTCGAGTACGGCTCGCTGCCACAACGGAAACACACGATCCCAAACCCTGATTACTGCCAGCCGAACAAAAAACACCAATACCCTCCAGAGTTCAATCTGCTATAACGGGGTATACAAGAACTCGGTACTAGTGTTCAACAACAGACTAATAAAGAGACAGGAATTATCTAGTCTGGTCAACAATCAAACAAAGAAGTAAGAAACAACAACACCAAAGAATAGTGTTGGCCGAAGCCGAAGTAATCCACCCTTGACTAAGAACTTAAGAAGTCCTGCACCCTCTACTTCGGATCGGCACTATTACGTTACGTTAATCAATAGTCCTTAAGCATCGAGCAAGGAATCTTCTGAAAAAGTTAGATGCTTCTCGGATGCTCGTAAGAAGTACGTATCGGATTTTGAACAGCAATTCAATAAGCAACACACTGGCAATTAAATATCATTAAAGGTTTAAATTGACATAAGAAGAATTATAAGAATATGCAATAGTAAATGGCAAACATTAAAAAGAAGTACTCCGCCAATGCACCGGCAATAGCCTACTCGGATTGTGCTCGTGGGCCACTAATCACTAAAGTAGCTAAGCGTGCAACACATGAAATCAATAGTGCATAAACAATATCATACATAAGGAAAGCTTCAATACTATTCTGTATCTGCTGATCGAGCAAAGTCTAGCTGGGATGTAGTAGGCTAGGAAACAATGGCTGAGCAAGCGGCTCGTAGCCTAGCGAGGTCCTTAAGGCTGTGCGGCCAAATTACGTTAATTGACGGGATGCTCTCTTGAGAGATCCAGATCGCTAGTATCTGGTTCTCTCCTGGCGATCCTCTCAAAGTCAAAGCAAACGAGTTAGTACAGGGTTGGGTGGCAGAGGCAAAAGCCCTCACTCGCAACACAGTGCTAAACTCACAAGGTACACAGTCAGAAAGACCACCTAGGCTTCCCACGTCTCCGTTGCGATTGTACAGGTTCAACAAAATCTAGTACACATCGGAAATCACAACACCAGTAGCCTTATCCCAGTCTAGCATTACCTAGACCAGCAGAAAACAGGAACAATAATAATAACACCCAGGGAAATGCATATACGAGTGCAACAAACATTAATCAATCCTATTCTAAATTATCCCTTCCAAAATAGGCTATCTACTAGGCATATATCTCGTGAGAACTCAAGCGATAATACGTTGGCTGACTAGCTCTGCACCAACGGGACCATGGAAGTTAAAAAGGGTAGGGAAAAGAGGAAAAAAGGCTGTAAAGATAGTAGAGAAAGTTCACATCAGTCAGAAGAATATATATAGTTAGCAAGGGAAATGAGAAGTCGCTCTGCCTAATGAGTTCTGAAGAAAATGTGGCGAGACTTCCCTTTTTATACTCGGCCCTCTAGTGAGCCCAACGTAAACTACTAAGGACCGCCCACTGACAATCATTACGTAATTGCTCTCTCTCAATCTGGGATAGACAAAGGCTTTCCCACGCACTGAGGGGAGGGGGGAGGGGGGGAGTGCTAGTGAGTTAGGCCCACCTCCCGCATGGCGCACCCACTGACCCCCATTACGTAATCTCTCTCTCTCCTCTCATCATTACAAATAAGTTTTATACACAATACTTATAACTAATGATATAAAATAGAACTCGTTGACTCAGATGAAAACAAAATACATATTCATAATACTTATAGTACAACGGCTCACATGAACTAAGTTAGGAAACTCTACATAGACTACAGCCAAAGTTCCTGCCCTGACGATCCTAGCGAGAGTGGGGCATGACTAGGCGTTCTGTACAGCATGCTCACACTGGACATGCATCACATAATGGATTAGTAAGATAAATTATTAACCCTTTGAAGATTATGACACATTTTGACAGATTATGTTCCAAGTTTGTGAGCTAGGATATTGATTTTAGTGTCGGTGTATAATTTTCATGTATGCCACCAAGGTAGCTATGTACAGTATATTAGAATTTCAAGTTTGGAAATTACAATCTCCAGGTTAGAAAACAGCTTTACATAGGAAAGAGATCTCGGAGTCAAATAGTTAAAACTGTGGATAGAACTAAAAGCTCTTGGTACTTTACCCGTTCAGTACCAGAGACGTCCTTTGCATCATATTCTGATAACTATTAGACTATTTTAGTCAGCTTAGGAAGGACATCTAGCAATTAATAAGGCTTCAAACTATCTCAGCCAACCCTTTTAACTACCACAGATCCTTCTTAAGCTGCATTATATCGTCTAAATATAGCTAGAATGAAATATAACACACGTCGCTGGTACTCAAAGGGTTAAATGTCCATCAAAGGAATACTGTTTGTGATCTTTGCATATTACTTGATTATTCAGCTTCTAAATTATAACAAAAAACATTTATGAACATTTCAACCGTCTCGAGAGGCTAAATTACTTATCAATAATTTCAGGTTGCAATATCTACATCCTAATCCTGATCAGCTACATGATAAATAGATAGATAGACAGATAGATTAGCTACATGATAAATAGATAGATAGACAGATAGATTAGCTACATCCAGAGTATATTTCTTATTCATCATTTCAGGTTCCAACATCTACATCCTTATCCTGATCAGCTACATCTCGGTGTCGAACTACTTTGCGCAGTGGAGGAACGTGGCCAACGCGTTCATGTCCACGGGCGCCTGCGTCAGCCTCTTGGTCATGCCCCTGCTCATCGCCATCCTTCAGGAGGAGTTCGCCTTCAGGGGCGCCACGCTTATCATAGGTGGAGTTGGATCAGGGTCGGCTCAGGTCAGGTCAGGTGAAGGTATTGAGGGCTAAGCCTTTACAACGGCACCTCGTGAGAAAGCGGAACAATTTTGTTTGAAGACTAGAATATGAGAAGGAATACAAGAAAATTAACTGTGTTGGTGGTGTAATGGTTTAGATGCTTATGTTCTGGATATGGTGTCCTGAGGACCATATGCTTTCATTAGTTTATTCAAGTGCATTGGGGTTTGTAATTGATGATTAATGTTAAGAACAGAGTGTTACTTAATAGCAGTGCTTTGGCCATTGTTTCACTTACAAAGTCATAATTTGAACTATAAACCATTATAAACCATTGTATTTATACTTATAGCTTTTGTTTCACATCCTGAGTTTGATCTTTTTAATTCTTTAGTACAGCCATTGTGGACAGGAATTTCTATAAATGTTTTGATGGCACAATTATGATACACTGGCGAAATACTTCGTTGAGCTTATACTAAGAATTATGACCCCTCGTATGGAAATGTCCATGAATTCACACTCTCTCCTCCACAATGTAGAATTTCCACTTATCAAAATTCTTTCATCTCAGAACTACTCTCTGGAATTCACTTCCTTGGAGGTGCTTTCCACAGACTTACAATCTATAACAGTTTAAATCCAGTTGCTACAAGCATTTTATGAATAGAGGATGCCTTTAAGGACATGGACCTTTTTTGTTTTGGATTTGTTTTTCCGTTCTGCATTCGTTGAATCTTTTAAAAAATGGTAATTGGAGACAAATTCAGTCTGACCTTCACAGCAAGTGCATCCCTCAAATGTCAACAACTATAACTTGTAGAGAAAAAAAAAACTCCCTGCCTTGAATTGCAAACTGTTTTTGTGTGCCTCAACTATTCCCCAATAAATGTTAGCTTAACTCTTAACTTTGTCCACAGGTGTCTTGACCCTCAACTGCTGTGCGGCAGCCATGATCCTCCACCCCGTCGAGTGGCACCAGAAGAGCTCCACGTACCCCGGGTCCACCAGCAGGAAAGGCTCCATCTCTTCCGTCAGCACCGCAGACTTCTCACAGAACATCACGAACATCATGCACACGGCTGAACAGAACCTGCGCTACATGGGTTCACCCCTAGTCGTCATTATCGCCGTCATCGTCTCCATGCACATCACCGTCCTCCTCAACATCTTCACCATCGTCCCCTTTGCCATGAAGCACGACGGGTTTACTTCCCTCGAGGCCTCCTTCTGCATGACCGTAGCGGGGGTTTGTAACCTGGCTGCCAGACTCATGACCGCCTGCTTCACCTGCTGCCGGGGGAAGACTGCGCTACTCTCGTATCTCCTGGGGTCCTTCATTGCTGCTCTTGCGATCGCAGGTGATAGTGGCATCTTCCTTATACTGTACATGATAATTTTAGTTGTGGACATATGCAGTCATTCTATTTAATGTGTTGAATTTCCTTATACTGTACAGTACTGTAATATTCTACATAATCATAAAACCTCACCTTTCTCACACTTGTTTAGCCAAAAGCCAAATGTCCTTCTCACCTTTGCTCTGAGTGAAGTCAAGTCCAAATATATTGATAGTGTCTGAACAACTGTCTTTAAATAGTAAAGAGAGAAATGAGAGTTCAGTTGTTCATCCATTCAAACTCTCTAAAGTCTTGGTTGAGAAGGGATTATGTCTTTTGACTGCACATATCAGAGGAGTGTAATTTTGTTTGCGTTTATGGCTGTTAATAAGTGCAATACCAAAAGCTGGAATGTACTAAGATGAGAATATTTAGGTTGATATATAATGCTTCTCTGAGGGATACAATAGAGAGTGTGGCAATTATGAGAGCAACTTTCTTGTTTGTATAAATTAGAGGTTGTTTGCCAAGTGGGGGGAAAATTTGTTGTTCTATTGTTGAAGAGACCACGAAACGGCACCATCCTAGTTTTTCCGACTTTACAATGACTTACAATTACAATTTATAATTTTTACAATCACATCCGAAGTGCGTCTGATGCGGAATATTCGCCCCAAATGTTTTTAGGCGCGGCACGGCCGAGATTCGATCTCGGGCCCGCCACGTGGGAGGCGAGTGCTCTGTCCACTACATCAAGAGAAGTACTCCGCTTGGCATGATAGCTCAAGCAGATTTACGCATCTTATTCAGTTACAGACATTTTGCCACAATCCAAGCATTACATTGTAATTGTATATTGGCATTTAAAGAAGACACTCATAGATATAGGCATTCTGAAATTATTATGGTGAAATAGATGTGCAATGACATCCTCAGGAGAAGCTAACAAGATCAGACTTGAAAGGACAACTTGGTTTAACTGTGTTGGTGGTGTAATGGTTTAGATGCTTATATTCTGGGTGTGGTGTCCCGAATTTGAATCCCGGGAGGACCATATGCTTTAATTAATTTATTCAAGTGCATTGGGGCTTTTAACCCTTGTCTAGCGGGGGGTTTTGGGCTATTTTGGGCATATTCAGGCCCTCCTGAATGATCAATCAAGTATCTGCATAAAAAGAAATGTATTCAGCAAAAAACTAGGCGCTAATAGCTTCAAAATGAGACCAGAACGAGCTACGTAGCACTCGTCGTTCTCACGCAGTGGTACCACTAACATGGGAGTTTAGCGTATAACGGCATATTTTTTCCCGCTACGCTCACTACTGGCAACACTGCCGGCCTCTCGAGAACAGAGGGAGCGTGAGTCAGTGGGCGGCGGTAAGCCCTGGGTGTCGGACGTGTGGCCTGCTGCGCTCCCGGCCATTTGCACTCGATTTTAACCCTTTAAAAACCTTAATAATGCTCCTAACTTGCTGCAAATTGGAGCCCGACTTAAGGCGGGCCCCGCCAGTTAAGGGTTAATGGAGGATTAATGATAAGAACGGGGTGTTCCTTAATGTAATACGTATGGGCAGACTGCAGTGGTTCATCCTTGTGGAGAGGATGTTTGGGAATGACTGGGCAAAGTGTGCTATGTTTTGGAAACAGACAAATGGATGGCTATAAGACAAATAGATTTTTTTTTTTTTTTTTTTTTTTTCTATGTGATTGAGGGAGGCAAAAGGCATAACTGCCTATAGCGAGTGCCTCCCCCATAGTTGAAAGAGTGACAGGGCCAAAATCAAGGGACGTTCGAGCCAAACTGCCTGGACACACGGAGTTTGAAGCAATTTAAGTCATAGGAAGAGGGAAAGACTGATTCTGGGAGAGAGTTCCAGAGCTCAGATGTTGAGTAGAAGAAAGTTTGAGAGTAATGTTTCACTCTTGGGTTGGAGAGTTGCACAGAGTAGGGGTGGGATTGAGTTGCAAGACGGGTACCACGTGCCCTACGTAAAGGAGGTGGTATGCACTGGGATAGCTCTGAGGAACACTGATTATTATAGTAGCGATAGAATAGCGAGAGAGATGCAACATTGCGGCGGAGACAGAGAGATTGCAGAGAGTTGGTGAGTGGACGGGAGTTAATGATACGAAAGGCCTTCCTTTCAACTTTGTCTAGGAGAGCGGTGTGAGAGGAACCTCCCCACACATGTGAACAATACTCAATACAAGGCGCACTATGCCCCTGTACAGAGCAAGAAGCTGTGCAGGGGAAAAGAACCCCCTAAGGCGGTTGAGCACACCCAGCTTCTGGGAGGCTGCCTTAGCAAGACTGGTAATATGGTCCTTCCAATTGAGAGCAGAAGAAAAGGAGACACCAAGAATATTGAGAGAAGATGAAGGATTGATTTTTGTATTGTTGAAGAATAAAGGATAGTCTGCTGGGAGTTCCTTACGGGTAGATAGATGGAGAAATTGGGTTTTGGAAGCATTAAAGGTAACAAGGTTTTCTCTGCCCCAATTGGAGATAGTATTTAGATCATAATTTAAGAGTTCTATGGCTTCATTACGTTTGTCGTTGAGGGATTGCTGGCTGGG
Source organism: Lithodes maja (assembly GCA_037953745.1). NCBI lineage: Eukaryota > Metazoa > Arthropoda > Malacostraca > Decapoda > Lithodidae > Lithodes > Lithodes maja. The sequence goes on from JBAKBP010012518.1 coordinate 41,625, forward strand.
GCATTCTGAAAAACTAATGGAGTAGTGTAAGGTTGAGTCGTCTGCGTATGAATGGATGGGAATTAAGGTACAGTTAAGGAGATCATTTATAAAAATTAGAAAGAGAATAGGAGATAGGACAGAGCCCTGAGGAACACCGGAGTTTATAGGGTGAGGAAGTGAACAATGGCCGTCCACAACCGCAGCTATGGAACGGCCGGAAAGGAAATTAGAGACAAAGGCACAGATGGAGGGATAGAAACCGAAGGAGGGTAGTTTAGAAATTAAAGATTTATGCCAGACTCTATCGAAGGCTTTCGATATGTCTAGTGCAATAGAAAAAGTCTCACCGAAGTCCCGAAAGGAGGATGACCAAGAGTTAGTAAGATATGAAAGAAGATCACCAGTAGAGCGACCCTTAAGGAAGCCATACTGGCGATCTGAGAGCAGATTATGAGAAGAGAAATGCTTAAGAAATTTGGAAGCAAGAATAGTTTCAAAAACTTTAGAAAGACAAGAGATAAGAGCAATTGGACGATAGTTGGAGGGTTGAGAGCGGTCACCCTTCTTTGGGACAGGTTGAATGTGAGCAAACTTCCAGCATGAAGGGAAGACGTTAGAGGATAGACAGAGACGAAAGAGTTTGCCTAGGCAGGGAGACAGCACGGAAGCACAGTTTTTGAGAACAACAGGAGGAACACCGTCCGGACCGTACGCCTTATTAGTGTTAAGCCCAGAGAGGGTAGAAAGTACATCTTTAGAAGAGATTAGGATATTAGGCATAAGTAAGAGAGAGGAGGGCGGAGAGGGAGGAATAGCACCGGAATCATCCAAGGTGGAGTTTCTAGCAAAAGTTTGAGCGAAGAGTTTAGCTTTGTCAGAGGAAGAAGTGATGGTTGTGCCATCAGAGTGGGAAAGGGGAGGGAAAGACGAGGAAGAGAAATTGTTGGAGAGGTTTTTGGCTAGATGCCAGAAAGCTTGGGAAGAGCTAGAGTTGGATAGTTCAGTGCATTTATTATTATTATTTATTATCTGCACTAAAGTAGATGACTTTTGGGCTAGAGCTAGGTTACTATACAGACTCTTAGTGGACAGAGGTTTTGAGGCAAGTAAATTGTTCCATAAATTTAATCTTTTTAGGGTCAATTATTGTGACTGTATTCTAAAATTTGACATCAATAATTTTAATCAAGCCTTTTTAACTTGAAGTTTCTTGTATAACCTCTGCTTACTTTTTGTCTGTATTTATTGTTTTTTGTCTGTATTTATTGTTTATCTTTTTCTTTTTCTATTATTAATATTAATATTGATGATTTTTTAAATTTATTGTTCTTGTTAAAAGAGTACTCTTTGTTTAAATCTGTTGTTACTTCATATTTTGCAATTATTTGTCTTTATATTATATGTATTCATTGTCGATAGTATCAATTGCTTACTTTTGCGATTTCCTTAGTTTATTTGTGCTATAAATGTAGGTTATTTGTAGGGTAGTTATTGATAGGGGTCACTTGAGGCATGCTATGCTTACAGGTACCTACCCGATAGCACTATCGTTAGTGAGTGCTGTACTGTATTTTATATATTATTTTGTAATAGTATAGATATCTTATCAATATTTGTATTTTGTACTATTGTTAATGTCTTGTCATGTTGCAAATTTGATTTTAAATAATATTTTGACATTTAACATTTAGTTTCTTTATTCATGCAGAGTTTAGTAAAATTTGCCAGAACGTCCCGGACTTCCCAAACTTGACTACTTCCTTTAACGTGACGATAGTGCGTTGTTATATGTGCGATTAGTTTGCTTGGGAAACAGATTAACTTGCTCATGTAGTAATGTACACCCTATGTGGTGGATTGTGTTCTTTTATTTAATAGTTTTAATTTTAGTAAGCGTTGTTTCCACATAGCGATTTTGATAATTTAATTTGACTTTATATTGTCCTTGTCCCAATTTTGGTTTGTTTAGTTTGCAAGTTTTACATTTTAATTGATGAAAGAGTGTTTGGCAAGTCGAAGAACAGATTTGGCTTGATTCCGGGCAGAAACATATGAAGAATGAGAGTCTTGAGTTTTAAGGCGTCGGTACCGTTTGAATGCTTCCTCCTTATTGCGGACAGCAGTAGAACAGGCGTGAGTAAACCAAGATTTTTTAGCATTGGTCTGAGAGAAAGAGAATGGAATGTATGCTTCCATGCCCGATAGGATTACCTCGGTAATGCGTTCAGCACTCTCCGAGGGTCCTCGGCCATGGAAGCAGAAATCATTCCATGGGAAATCAAAGAAGTACTGCCGAAGAGCCTCCCAGTCGGCAGCGCCAAAGTGCCACAAGCGCCGCCGGCTAGGAGGATCGGGTGGCTGTACTGGAGAGATAGGACAGGTGACAGAGATAAGTTTATGGTCGGAGGAGCCCAAAGGAGAGAAAAGATCGACAGTATAAGAAGAAGGGTTAGAAGTTAGAAACAGGTCAAGAATGTTGGGCCGATCTCCGATGCGATCCGGGATACGGGTGGGTTGCTGAACTAACTGCTCTAGGTCATTTAGGATAGAAAAGACGTAGGCTTGTTCACCAGGTGGATCAGTAGTGTGAGAGGAGAGCCATTGGCGGTGGTGAACGTTGAAATCTCCTAAGATGGAGATTTCTGAGAAAGGAGAAATGGATAGAATGTGTTCCACTGTAGAGTTTAGATAGTCAAAGAATTTAGGAAAGTTGGTAGAGTTAGGGGAAAGATAGACAGCACAGAAATATTTAGTAAGAGAATGACAGGAAAGTTTGAGCCATAAAGTTGAGAATTCAGAGGAGTCGAAATCGGGAACACGAGAGCAAGTGAGTTTGTTGTGCACATATGCACAACATCCGCCATTGGCTTTGAAACTAGGATAGAGAAAGTAGGAGGATACAGAAAAGGGGTTGCTGGATGTTGCTACAGACACCTGGGTTTCGGTGAGGAAGAGAAGATCAGGTTTGTAGGAGGAGAGATGGTGCTCAACAGAGTGAAAGTTAGAGGAAAGTCCGCGAATGTTGCAGAAATTAATAGAAAGAGTAACAGGCCGAGGTCCAGGTAATTGTGTGGGGTCGTCAGGGGATGGTCGGTCGGGTGAGGGGGCATTTATGGTCCCCCCCCCTGGGGACTCCGAGGCTGGGCTAAAATTCATCATTGTGTTTTTTTAATTTTGGTGTGGAGGAATGAAGTGTGGTGTGCATGTTTAGTGTAGTGAAGTGGATAGGAGGAGGAGGTGTTTGTGAGAGCTAGCTGGATTGCTCTCAGTGTAAATGAGGCACAAAGAAAATCAGTAAGAGAGGCCAAGCAAATGAAACAGGAGTTCCAGCGACTCTTTTATCACATGCCTATAACCTCACCTGGGTCTAGCCCTGATCGATTGGTGCCTACAATCTCCCCACAAATCCCGCTATAAGATGGCTATAGTCCGTTCATTTTAGGTTGGGCAGAAATCATAATCTTTAATCTTTGTAACTCAAAAAGGGCTAGAGCAAATAAGCTGTCAATTTCAACACCTATTCCCTAGCCAAGTCTTCCTATTTGGTAGAAAAATTAGCTCTTATTACTCTAGTCCTTTTTGAGTAACAGAGGTTAGAGGTTACGATTTCTGCCCAACCTAGAATGAACAGACTATAGTGGCAGACCCAGTAAAACCGTGCAGTAGGCTTAACCCTTTGAGTACCAGCGACGTTTGTTATATATTATTGTAGCTATATTTAGACGATATTATGCAGCTTAGGAAGGATCTGTGGTAGTTAAAAAAGGGTTGGTTGAGATAGTTTTAAGCCTTATTATTGCTAGAGGTCCTTCCTAAGCTCAATAAAATCGTCTGATAGTTGGCAGAAAATTATAAAAAGGACGTCCCTGGTACTGAATAGGTTAACAGAGACGCAATTTATCACGGAACTTGGAGCGCGACTGTCGGGTGACTAAGGCTGAACTTGACATAAGCTTCAAAATGCCTTTCAAATTGCAAATTAATTATGGTAAACTAGAAACCCATGATACATTCTTTATTAACTTCTGTTTCTTTTCAGAGTTCAACGTGGTGAATGGTCTGGTGTGGAAGGCTGTTACGCTTGGGCTGTGCGGGATAGGGTACGGTCTGTCTACCTCCCTGGATGGTCTGATAGTGGTGGAGGAGTTGGGTCTGGCCATGTTGTTACCCACCCTCAGTATCACCTACTTCGTCAGTGGTCTGCTCTTTCTCACTGTGGGGCCCCTGGCAGGTAAATACAAGCATATACAGTAGAGTGATAGAGAGGGAGGGAGATAGAGACAGCATGTAGAGGGATAGAAAGTCAGTAATGCAGAAAGAATAAACAAGGAGAGAGACAACAAGAGAGATATGTTGAGATAGAAGGAGGGTAGAAGAGACTTAGACAGAGGGAGGGAGATAGATACAGCACGTAGATGGATAGAAAGACAGTAAGTAATGCAGACAGAAAATACAAGGAGAGAGATAACGAGAGGGATACGTTGAGAAAGAAGGAGAATAGCAGAGAATTAGACAGAGGGAGTGAGATAGAGACAGCATGTAGTTGGATAGAGAGTCAGTAATGCAGAAAGACAATACAAGGAGAGAGATAACGATACAGGGATTCATTGAGATTGAATGACAGTGAAACACAAAATATGGAGGGTATAGGAGACTCGACAGAGGGAGTGAGATAAAGACCGCAGATAGATTGATAGAGAGACAGTAATACAAGGAGAGAGACGAGAGGGATACATTGAGATAGAATAATAGTACAAAATAAAGACATTTAACTAGCATTCTATTCATCGATCAAAACATGTACTTTTCAATCATGCCTACCTCTTTATATCTTGTTTTTATCCATCCATTGTTTAAAGCATGCCATTCACTCTATCTCTATTTAATGTACAGGTATATGCATATCTAATTATCCATCCGTCCAAGTTTATATATTTAATCACCTTCCGCAGGCCTGATCCGAGACGTGACAGACAGATGACAGTTGGCCTGGGTTTCTACGGCTTGTCTATTACAAGGTTAAGAGATACAACACTCTATCTCTTAACCTTGGTCTATTACTCGGTGTACTAATTAGACTGTGTATTTCGGTGACACATCCATCCGTCTCTGTATATTTCTATTCATCTATCCACATGATCAGTTATTCTCAACCCTTTATTCTGTACATGTATATAAAGTTAAATGTTTCTGTTTATCCATCCAACTTTCTAATCATTCATTCATTATACATATATTATCAGTATGCATAAACATAATCCCCTTCTACAGGCTTGATACGGGATGTGACTGACAGCTACACTGTGAGCCTATGTTTCTGTGCGGCTTGCCTACTACTCAGCGTCCTCTTGGGCTTGTGCGTTCCGGCAGCCCAGAACTACGAGCAGCGCAAGGAGGCGGAGCGCCAACAGGAGCGCCAACTGGAACTCCAGCGACAGAAGCAGCTGCACCACCTCAAACGCCACCACCAACAGCACACACAAGAGGAGAGCCAGAAGAAGAACGACCTAGAAGCGCTAAGGAATCAACTGCTACAACAACACCGGGAATTAATGTTGAAACAATATCAAGAGCAGAATTTGCCGCACCGCGAGGAACCGCATCCCGCGCAACGGATGCATCACAAGAAAAGCGGGAGCGAGAAGTTCCCCTTGCTACACAGGACGAAGTCACGATTTAAGAACCCTGATTATTCGACCACGAAGGCGAACACGGAACATCGCTGAAGGAATTTTGGATTTAATAGTGTTTTATGATGCGAAATTCTTGACTCGTATTACAAAAGTTGCATGAGGTGTATTTGAGTGTACTTTATGCAGAACATCACAAGTATTTTTGTCTTCCAAAGAGTATAGATTCATAATGCAATGTTAAATGGAGGAGTTGCCATTGAAAGGTTTGTCATTTCTATTTCAGTTTTGGAATTTCTATTTCAGTTCAATATTGGAGAACTTATGTTGTTATGTATAGTTTTATAGTAGTTTACCATAAACAAATAATACATCATACATTTTTATTTCACAAAGGTATTTTGTATGTAAATGGACTTGTACTGTGTCCCCCATGTCCTTCAAAAAGCATGTTGATTGGTCATAACCTCTTCTGTGTGTGTATTGTATATTTAATTATATTTTTTTACATGTGAAAGAGTTCCATCAATAATGTTGTGTGATAGACTGCTCTAGTGGAGAAGTTCTTTGACTCCACCCTTTAGGAACAGTGAATGAACAAATCAACCCATTGACCATTACAATCAGGGTATCTCAACCAGGATAGGGCTAAATTGTCATTCATGGTGGTCACTTCGCCAGAATGATCCCTCTCTGTTTTTCTCTTAGGTTGAACAGATGTCAGTGACGCATCATTCGCACGTTTGCTGTATCATTGGAAGTACGGCAGACACAGTACTTGCACATAACCCAACTATTTGTAATTATGAGAATTTGCAGATGTTGGTGCGGAACTTCCTCTTGTTGCTGCAACCCTTGTAGCTGCGAGGCCCGGAGACTTGGGAAGGTACAGCTGCCTAAACATAAGCCTGGTACACATGTTTGATTGGTGACATATTGTAAAGTTATCACAGATTAATAGATTGTTCCTGTCTCTAGCCAGATGTTTTAATCCTTGAGGAGGTGGCCATGAATGAATCTCCCCCATGGTCCTCTGTCATTCATCAGCTGGTGCCCCTCATCCCACCCTACACCAATTTCATTTGTATACCTCTCGACTCCATCCTTCCATCTCATTCTCAGTCTGCCTCTCCCTCACTGCCCTTCTACCTCATGTTCATTACTCTACTCTTCACAGCATTTGTACCAGTTTTGTGTCTAGGCAATTGTAAAGTTATGGAAAAAAAAATGGAAAGCATATGAGGGAGAAAGGGGTCCAGAAAAAGAAGAAATAGTCCCCTTAATACTCTCACAGGTTTATTATGTAAATGAAGGTGAATTTATGAGATAATTGTTTTGTAATAATGTTTGGACTGGGTAAGACTATTCATTATACTTTATAATACACATTAAACCTGTTTATTTTGCAAGTTGTACATTATAATAATAGTTAAGAAATTTAGTTAGAATTAAAAACTTGCAAAACAAACAACCAACACAGGAACTGCACAATAGAAAGACAAACTAGTTTATAAAAATCACTATTTGGAAATAACACATTGAATATATAGCAAAACAATATTATGAAATATAGAAACACAAAGCCACCACATAAAATGTACATCACTATACTGATTAAGTGAATTTGTTTCCCAAGCAAAGTAGTTACACAGAAATTATACCCATATTTAGTGTTTCAAGTGTTTATGTGATATAATTGAAGTAGATGAAACCACCAACACTGTTTATGTGTACCAAATTAAGTGGTCAATTAAGGATATGTGAAGCAAAAACAATTTGAGTCATCAGGGAGATTGGGTCAAAACTGGCTAAAATAACACAGTGTCAGTGTTGATATGCTCCAGGACATTTCACACATTTCTCTAAGCCAAAGAATACAAGACGAGAAAGAATGATCATTGCTCTCTTTAAACTTATCTTTTTATTCTTGGAAAATGTAATAATATTATATTATACTGTAGTTTTGTTCTTCCCAGTTGATGGTAAATTGCCATATCTTCATCTTGGTTACTCAGCGTATACAAAGATTTTACAGCGAAATATGTTGTAAATTTTTAAACTTGGACATTAATATAGTGCAGACACAGAAGTTTCGTATTTTTCAATTAAGAATCAGTCGAGTGAAAAGAAACAAACTGTAGAAAGTATATTTTGTTTCAATCATCATAGGGTTTAAAGGTCTACAGCAGTCCCTTTGGGATTTGCCACCAGAGGGACCACTTTATGCTTCAGTCTGTCTGTGTTCCTTGGCAGTTCTCCACTGAGTCCTGTGGAGCCCAGATTATCTCTCTTTTAAAACAACAATACTTCAAAGCCGAATTATTTTTTGTGCTGTATATACATTGAGCGTTTAAAGTGTTTTTGAACAGTAATTACTGTATTTGGAAATGATAATGCAGAATTGTATTGTATGCTGTGTATAATTTGAGTGTTTAAGTATTTTCTATTGGTATTTTGTAATGTAGCTATGTGTATTGTATTCTATATACTGTAAGGTTCTTTTAATCGCTTAAATTATCTATGCTTTTTTTACCATAATTTTAGTCAGGTGGTTTGGCCGGTAGAGCGCTTGCTTGAGAAAACGCATTAGACTTATTTGTGTGTTGTGGTTCAAATCTGTTGGCAGCCATTGAACACCGAACACTGAAGTATATGCACATCAATAGTGTAAATAATAGATGACATTCGTGGTCAATATCTGCACTGGTAATATAAAAAATATGATACAATAAGATAACAAAAATAAGATTAAGAGTATTGACATTTGTTTTGTCCGCGTCTTTAATAAGGTGTGTCATTAAAGTGTCCGATCTGTAATTTTTAAAATCTTGAATTCCAAACTTCATACTGTACATAAATAAAAGTTGACAGCGAATGGTACTCTTAATTAATAATATATACGATACGTCCTGCGAACCAACCTCGTATCCTGTAAATTCCATCCATCCAACTTTTTTCTCATCATGTTAACATGTCTTTAAATTAATGTGTTAGTCCTTCAAGGGAGGAATAGATATTGTTGCAAGTGTTCCTTAGGGTGCATTGCCTCAGCGCTCATCTCTGTGTCTGCCCTTTGGTACACGAGATCGGAGGAGTAGCCAGCCTGATAGGCAAGAGTTACTGCACATGTACAGTCCCTATTCTGGCTCTGTCTTGAGTCGGCCACCCCCCAAAAAAAAGGAAAAGAGGGGATTTTTTTTTTTTTTTTGGAAAAGTGGGGATTGGGCCTGATTATATAGAAAATAATAGATGTACAGTAGGTTACCTTGGCTTGCCTTCCCATGTGGGTCGTCACAAAAGTCCGCTTACTCCAGGTTCCAATTTACGCTCATGGTTGAGCGGATAAGGTGTGCGACTCTCTCAAACATACCTGAGTGAGTGGGTTTGAATCCTGGACAGGATACCCTTCCCCCTTCCTATTTACTGCCATGTGAACAGAGACATCGGGTGAGATGAAACTTCATATCTGGTTCTAACAGCCCGGGAATCGAATCCCGGGAACTTTTGGTTGAGAGTCAAACGCGCTAATCATTGCATCCCATTACCACACAACACAAGGAAATAGCATCATGAAAGTATGCTACCTCAACTATAATCCATTCAATATAGGTAGGCCAAAAATCTTGACCGCTATCCTCTATAACTCATGAATGGGAAAGCATGTCGTGGCCATGGCCTTCCTCAAGGAATCTGAGCTGTACAACCAGGCAGCTAAGGAAACGAAAACAACAACAACCTATGCACGGCTAGAGTAATTGAGCTAATATTTCTACAATTTAGGAAGGGTTAGCCAGGAAATAGGTGTGGATGTTTACAGATATTTACACCAGCCCTTTTTTAGTTACAAAGGTTAGGGGTAACAATTGCTGGCCTACCTATAATGACTAGACTATAGGGATATTGAATTGCCTAACCATGATATTATAGAGAAAAAAAGACATTGTAATAGCGTCTTGGGAGTCTGAATGAAAGTACAATGCATTGAAGGTATCGTATATTGGAAACAGATTAACTTGCTCATGTAGTAATGTACACCCTATGTGGTGGATTGTGTTCTTTTGTTGTTGTTATTATTTATCTGTATTTATATTATTTACGAGTACATTTTTGAGAGAGACAGGTAACTTTTATCAGGTCTACTTTGCCCAGATTACGTATTAAGGACACCTAGTTTTTTGTTCTACCATACTTTACCTAGGACCACTCTAGACAGATCTATAATTCCTCACGACTCCTACTCCGCTCTCTAGATGTGTACCTTTTTACTCTACTTTTTTGTCTTCCATACATTATCCATAAGGCATTTTTTTCGCTACTTTTGGGGGTTGGTTATACAAAATGGTATGGTGTTATTTACTTGCTATGAAATTATGTATTGATTACACCATATATTTGATTCTCTCTCTCTCTTGGATTATAATGTTTGTGCAGTCAGTGTATCTATGTAAATCTCTCTCTCTCTCTCTCTCTCTCTCTCTCTCTCTCTCTCTCTCTCTCTCTCTCTCTCTCTCTCATTACTGCTCCCCCTTTCATCATGTCTTGCTCATTATATTTCGTTCATTAATTTCGTCTTCCGTCTCCCTTAATCACATTTCAATATCTTCCATTCATTATGCTTACATTATTACATTTGTATTAGTTTTGTGACCTACTGTAGATATGTAATTTGTGTTTTTGGTTTTATGTGTTCATTTTTTATTTTGTTTTCCCTATGCAGGCTCTGTCTCGAGTCATACATTTTCATTTTTCTGTTAACCAATTGTTTTACTATTTCATTAATTTTTCTAGTAAGCTATGTTTTACATTTTCATTCAAACTTTTAAATTTGTCAAAACTGTTCAAAAAAAAAATTAATCATCTTAATATTAACATTTCTATTTATTTATTTATTTATTTTTAGCTGGGGGTTCGTCAAAAACAAAACAAATTCACACACATCTAGGTCGCCCAGGGTAAGACCTAAATATAAATTTAGAAATATCTTCATTAAATATAAAGTTGACTTGCTCATAGGGGATAACTCCCCTATTTCAACCCCTTTCGGGGTTGGGCACCCGCCCGGAAGCACAAGTTTATCTCGAAGGTGGGTCTTGGGGGTATCTTTTAAAGGTGGTGGTGCATGGGTTGAGATAATCATAGAATAATAATCATCAACCTGCACATAATTATCTTGCAAAATCCAATGTCACCGAAATGTGGTGGATTGTGTTCTTTTATTTCAAAACTTTATTTTATTAAGCGTTATTTCCACATAGCGATTTTGATTAGTTCTTTTGCATTTATCTTGTTTCACCCAGTTTTGGTTTTGGTTTGTTTATTTTGCAAGTTTTACATTATAATTTATCTTGTATAAAGTTACAAAGTATCATAGAAAGCCAAGAGTAAATATATAGAATGAGAGGAGGAAGGTAAATATATAGAATGAGAGGAGGAAGGGAAATATATAGAATGAGAGGAGGAAGGGAAATATATAGAATGAGAGGAGGAAGGAAAATATATAGAATGAGAGGAGGAAGGGAAATATATAGAATGAGAGGAGGAAGGTAAATATATAGAATGAGAGGAGGAAGGGAAATATATAGAATGAGAGGAGGAAGGTAAATATATAGAATGAGAGGAGGAAGGGAAATATATAGAATGAGAGGAGGAAGGGAAATTATTTGTGAAAGTTCAGAAGGAAGCACAAGTTGTTGTTGTTGTTGTTGTTCCCCAAGCTGCCTGGCCGAACAGCCCCAAGGCCCCGAGCAAGGCCAAGGCCATAACCGAGCGCCCCACAGAACCCTCCCTGCCGACCACAATAAAGCCTGGGTGACCGAAGCCACTCCATAGCGGGGAGCTGAGGAGGGTGCGGAAATGCCCGGGAAGCCAAAGACCCTCCCAGGGCCCTGTGCCCCTCAGCAATTATGAAGAGAAATTTGAGGGGCAAAGGAAAAATGGGACGCTTTGGCTTCCAATCTTGGTAGATTGAGAGGTCAATTCACGGAACAGACACCGTCACTTGAGATCTAGAAAATATATAAGTACTGTAAAAGGAACAGTCAGAGTAAGCTATGGGTATGGCAGAGATTGCTCAGTTCTCACTCTGATAGACCAGCCCATCACCACATGACTAGAACCCAATCCGCTCAGCATGAGCTAGGAAAGGCCCTAGAAAGCCGCCTTTGGCGGGGGGATAGCTCCCCTATTTCAACCCCTTTCGGGGTTGGGCACCCGCCCGGAAGCACAAGTTTATCTCGAAGGTGGGTCTTGGGGGTGTCTTTTAAAGGTGGTGGTGCATGGGTTGAGATAATCATAGAATAATAATCATCAACCTGCACATAATTATCTTGCAAAATCCAATGTCACCGAAATAATTATTAACAATGGTATACAAGATTTTGTGGATCGTCTACACCCACCGGACCTGTGATGTCATAGGAGTGCAAGTCCACCATCCAGTCCAGGATGAGGATACTCCTGTGACGTCACAGGTTAGATGTAGACGATCCACAAAATCCTATATACCATTGTTAATAATTATTTTAGTAACATTACATTTTGCAAGATAATTATGTGCAGATTGGCGATTATTGTTCCATGATTATCTCAACCCATGCACCACCACCTTTAAGTTTGCTGAAGGTCTAGGGAGGAAACTAAAATAAAAGCAAAAATCAATACATTATCCCCGTAGAGTTCAATGAATGCAAAGAATGCAAAGAGATAGAATGAGGAGGAGAAGGGAAATTAATGGTGAAAAGCCAGGCAGACGAAGATGAAACGCCCAGAAACACTCGAGGAGATGATTGAGGAGATTCGGCTCAAAGGGTGCAGGGAGAGAGAGGGAGAAGAAGATAGAGGGAAGATGCTAGGAGAGAAAGAACGGATGATAAGAGCGAGAGTAGATGATTAAGGAGATGTGACTCAAAGGGTGCAGGGAGAGAGAGATAATAGGAGATAAGAGAAGGATAATCGAAGAAGAAGGAGAGAGGGAAGATGCTAAGAGAGAAAGAACGGATGATTAAGGAGATGTGACTCAAAGGGTGCAGGGAGAGAGAGATAATAAGAGATAAGAGAAGGATAATGAAGGAGGAGAGAGGGAGATGAAGAAAGAAAGATAACGATAAGAGAAAGAAGAGATGACAAGGGGAAAGAGAGAGAATAAGAAAGGGGGAAGGGAAAAGAGCAGATAAGAAGAGAGAGGGATATGAGAAGAGAATGGGAGAAACACATCAAGGTATTATAATTAGAGAGAGAGGTATTAATACAAGAGAAGGAACGGGAAAGAGAGAAGAGAAAGAACAAATATCACAAAGGGAAAGAGAGAGAGAGAGTAAGGAATAACGAAGTTAACCAGATGAGGAACACATGTTATCAGATGATCTCAAAATCCATAAGAAAAATCATAAATACATTCATGACACTTGTATGCACACGTGAACCCTGGACACCCAAAATTGATTGTAGAAACAGAGAGTGTTGCTGTTATTGTTGTCGTTCCCTAAACTGCCTGGCCGAACAGCCCCGAGTCCCTAAGGAAGGCCATGGCTACGGTGTGTAGATTATGTTGTTGGCATAAGTGATTGTGTGAAATACAGTCTTCTATGATGTGTTTAATGGTATGGGGTGCTGTGTTACATCCCGGGCAGATGTCGTCGACGGAGTCATCCAGTCTCTTCTGATAGATCAGAAGAGCTGGATGGTGCCCACATCTCAACCTGGCCAGGTGAGGATTCAGAAGGATGGATTTCGGGGGGTCGTGCCTGCAGCTGCATGTTGTTTATGAGTGATTAGATGGAACGGCGAGAGATATGAGTATGGATGTGCTTCTGGAAGCTGGTTTGGGGTGGGCAGGGAGGGAGAGATACAGTATTTGTGTGTGATTCCGTGTGCTGGGTGTTGTTTTGATATTTCTTGGTGTCTGTGTGTGTGTTGTCATGTAGTGTAGTGGATGGTGTTGGTTTGTGGAGGCTACAATCAGAAATTGAATGCCTCTCATGTCCAGATGGTTTTTGACTTTGAGGACTTTGGTTTCTTGATATAGGTGTAATAGCTGTGCAGCCTGTGATGATTTTTAGTGCTTTATTTTGTATAGTCTGCAAGGTTTTGCGATGTGTTTCAGCTAGGTTAGAAGCCCAGGCAGGGCTTGCATATTCCATCACTGATCTTGTATATTGTTTGTAAACTGTGGTGGTGGTTTCTTTGTTGTGTCCATTTTTGTTGTGGGCAAGTGATCTGAGGGCGTTAAGTCTGGGTGTCGGTATATTTTTGTATGTTTGTGGTATGTTGTTTGAATGTAATTAGAGTATCATATGTTACTCCTAGGATTTTGGGTGAGTGTGTGTGTGTTATGGGGTGTTGTTTATAGTGAAGTGCGGGATGTATTTGTGTTCGAATGTCCAGCTTGCGAGGAGGATTGTGGTGGATTTGGCTGGGGCCAACTTGAGGCTCTTTGTAGTGCACTGGTCATGTATTGTGTTGAGATAGGGATGAAAGAGAAGTGTTGCTCTGTCTGGGTTTTGGTGTGTGCATGTGACTGTTATGTCGTCTGCATAGAAATCTATGTTTATTTGGGGAGTGTGGGGTGTAGGTATATCATGCATGTACAGATTGAAGAGTGCAGGCGACAGGACGGATCCTTGTGGGACTCCGTTTGTGAAGTTTGTGAAGTTTCTGCAACACAGCAGTTATGTGGGAGTCCCTGGCTCCAGCACCACATTACCACCTTCAGGGTCCATAATTATAAGACTGTTGGGAGAAATACACTGTTGCCAATTACAGGGTCGTATGTTCCACCTTGATGTGATGCTCCAGCACCACCACGTAATTTCCATCTTATTCCGGTTACCATTAGACTATTTTGTATGCGACTCAAATGGGTAAATACGATCTCAATAAACCCTCTTAGTAACATAGGTCCTTCTTTAGCTGCATAAAATCATGTAATTTTAGCCAGAAGCAAAGGGAAAACGTGTCATGGTGGTGAAGGGGCTAGAAAGTGTAACTGGTGACTAGCTCAATATACTTCCTAGCATAGATATGTTCTCTGCCCAATACGAATGCCACATAATGTCAATGATTAGAGTTTGTGGTTGTGTGTGTGTGTGTGTGTGTGTGTGTGTATGTGTATGTGTTTGTACTGTACCTGTATGCAGTATTTTACTGTATAAGAAAAACAAACTAATTTACAGTAGATGAAAACGTGCTATTGTTTTGCTTGAATACAGATGTAGTAAACTCCTTTAAAGAGAAACAAATACACAGCTGTAGTGAATTTCAACGGAAGGAAAGAGAAACAAAAGATGAGAGGAGAAAAGATGAAAGACTGCTTCCCAAAGACCTACTGTTAATGAAGACTCAGCTGTATCTCTTGTCAGTCTTAACAGGCTGCTTTAATGTGTGCCAGAGGGAGGTACAAGGAAGAGTTAGTATCTTCAACACCTTGCGGTCCAGATCAAGGAGATATGTGTACGGTGCATACTCAGGCACATACCCTATAGCTGGGGGTGGCCGACTCGAGACAGAGCTGGAACATTATTATTATTATTATTCGTAGTAGTAGTATTTTCATTATGATTTCATTATTTTTATTACCATTATTATTTGTGTATTTATGTATTTATTTACTAATACTATTTATGATTAATACTATCACTGATATTATTATTAACATTATATATATATATATATATATATATCCATGCCTAGGCCTACTCCTATGTCCATTAATGTAGCAATCTCTATACAGTAGCTATCTGTAGGCCTACATTATATACCGTATATATATATCCATGCCTAGGCCTACTCCTATGTCCATTAATGTAGCAATCTCTATACAGTAGCTATCTGTAAGCCTACATTGAGGATATTATGAACGAGATCAGAGCATTACCTTGGGGCTTACTGGGAACACAGATACCGGTATTTGGCTTTATTAACCCTTTCTCTGCGGGGTGTTTTGGGCTATTTAGGGCATATTCAGGCACTCCTGAATGATAAATCAATCATCTGCATTAAATGAACTGTATTCTGCCGAAAACTAGGTGAAAATAGCTTCAAAATGAGACCAGAACGGGCCTCGTAGGTGGCCTGGCAGCGGTGCCATAGAAACGCGGGAAACCCGCTATTTATTAGCACTCGCTCGCTCGGCAACACTGTTGTGAGAGGCAGTGAGAGACCCGCGCGAGACACAGTCTACCTCAGTGAGACTCTGGCTGTTCTGAGGGTCGGAGTTGGGCCCCTCACGCTCCCGCCCACTGACACTCGATTTCTACGGTTTTTACAGGCTTTTAAAGCCTGGAAATTGCTGTAAATTGTCAGGACGTTCCAGAACGTCACCCACAGCGAAGGGTTAACTATATATATATATATATATATATATATATATATATATGTGTGTGTGTGTGCACACACACACACACACACACTCTCGGTCAAAAAAGTATCTGCACCCTTACCCTGATAATTTGGTGTGTACAGCTTGGTAGTATAGGTCGTAGGTCGTAGATAGTAGGTCTTAGGTAGTATAGTCATTAATTTACTATACAATACAGTATATCGCCAATACATCTCTTACTATAATATCATTACAATCTGTCTGTTATTAGCTAAGCATAAAATATTAGCATGTCCCTGTCTTCATTATTTAGCTATTACAAATATTTTGTATTGAAATGTGTTGTAAATTATGAAAACTTGGCAATACTATGATGACCAGGTATAGCCTAGTACTTTCACATTTGTTTAGGATTTACTTTATCACCAGGTTAACCCTTCAGCATGATTATGTCATTTTCATCTTATTCTAGTTACCATTAGACGACATTATTTAGCTTATAATTTACCTCTAGGTTTCAAAGGGGGTGAACACTATCTCACTAAGCCCTCTGGGTAGCACAGGTCCCTCTTAAACTGTATAACATCGTCTAATGTTAGCCTGAATCAAAGAGGTTAAAAAAGATAGACTGTGGGTTTTATGTTGCTATACCCCATTCCAAGTAAGTAGGCCAAAACTCTTGAACAATAACCTTTATAATTCACAAACGACTAGAGTAATCCAGTTACTGTTTGTACCAGTTGGAAAGGGTTGGCCAGGGAATAGATGTGGAAATTTACAGCCCATTTTCTCCAACCCTTTTTGAGCTACATAGGATAGGGTTCACGATTTCTGGACTACTGATTTGGAACAGGGTATAGTAATAAATTGGGTAGAGTCGCCTTTCGAGAGTACTGTACACTTTTTGCTCGATTTGTTCTTATATATTATTTGTCTAGTTTCCTCTGTAGACCTCCAACAAACTAAAAAAAAAAAAAAAATCCATTAGATCCCCCTTCGAGATTATTTTGTACATTTATCGGTAGAATAATATCACGGCCACAATTACAGGGTTGCTATCGCTCGCCAGGAAGAAAATCGACACCTAAAGGGCACGAAAGGTCGTTCAATTGACAAATACATGGGGCGAAAGGTCTTAAAATTGACAAACTAATGGGGCAAATGTCTTAAAATCTAAAACTAATGGTGATAAGCACGAGGAAGAAAGGTGGCCAGAAAAATGGCCCATCTCCCCTGGAGGTTTCGGGTGGCGACATTGATGCAGTGGTGCTCTGGTTTAATTTGTATATTATTGATAACACGTTCTTATAGTGACATTTATGCATCTTTTATACATCTATAATGCACTTTCACGGTGACCAAGCTTTAAGTTTAGCGTGTTGAAAGTCAAAATATCTGAGGACACCACGAGATGTCCTGTAAACTCATACTTAGATGAACTCCTGGTGGCAACAGCGAAATTGTCACTTCTCGATGTTTTCCCTAGAATTTAATCTGTTAGAATAATAATTTTATATCCCAACTACCTGTAATTAAGTACATTATTAAAAATCAAAGTAGCTGGATCATGAAAAAGTTCTAGAAATTAGTAATAATGGTAAAATAAATAAACTCGTCTTGGCAACTCGAGGGTGGAAAATTGCGTAACCTTGCGCAGATGCCGGCAGTGTCGAAGAAACTGTGGTGCGGGGAGGCTGTGCACATAATGGCGGCGGGGGTACGCCATCCGATTTCTGACGTTTCGGTGAATTATCTGGCGTTTCCACCATCCATAGGAGTTATCAGAGGACGAGAATGGATAGAGGGTGTTAGTGACAAGATGGAATACACGTTGCTGTAGGTTTTACGGCGGAGAGTTTGCTGCCGATGTCGGGGATGGTAAGCATGGTCAGCCATTTGTTTGGATTCTTGTTCATGGTGGATATTTACTTGTCTTTGTCCTTTAATTCCCGTTTTAGCATATGACTTATTGTGGGTCATCATATTATTTCCAATTCTCATCAATCCTAGACTGTTTCTGTAGCCTAGTCTGTTGATTCGATTGTTGTTACAAGATGAGCCGGAGGTGATGTGTAACAGTGTTGGATGGTGAGATTAAGCCGGTATCACACGAGTACTTTTCCCCTCAACATTTATCCTTAACACTGGTCTGGCAGCTTAGGAGGTTTAACATTTAATATTTCGGTCACTTAAATTCATCTATCATCAGTCTAGATTTAGATACCAGTGTACAATATTCCAAAAATGTTGCCAGAAAAATGTTGATCATCGAATGTTGACTATAAAAGCTCTCGTGTGATAGCTACCGGCTTTAGGTATAATTCTGGTACCGGCCATTGATTATTATTGTTGTGGTTTATAGGCTAGGTTTGCCTTACCCCATACTTCATTGCAATATAATATGTCACTGTCCAGATCGTTGCAAGTGCGTTTAGGCCTATATATTGGAGCTTAGGCCTATAGGCTACTGAAGATGCTGTGCAGTTAAAGAAGGATATGTTGTATTATAAAGGGTTAAGTGAGACAGCTCGAAGCCTGTTAATTCCTGGAAGGAAGCCCTATTGGAACCGTATAAAGTCGTCTGATAGCAGCCATAGTACAGATAAAAGGACGGCACCGCAGGGTGTCAATCCAGAAAATATGAATTGTGTTATCATTATGGTTTATTATTTTGTTATCATTATAGCGCGACAGAGCGGCGTAGGTGCGAGCTCTAAGGGGGTCCGGGGCATGCCCCCCTGTGATGTTTTTGAGAATTTAGGTGTCTAAAACAGTATTTCCTGCAATCTAAAAGCAATCAAGATGGAAAATATGGAGACCAAAATTATGTCAATTTACCGTTTTTGTTTTCTTAAAACAAAAAAGGGTTGGGGGAGATTCTGTTATCATTATACAAAAAGTTCATTTGCGTTATCACTCAAAAAACAGCGTCATTTGACACCCTGCGGCACCGGTACTTAAAGGGTTAAGATATAAGTACGCCGAAAGTACGTGAGGCTTTGTGTATGAATTGTTTGAAAGGAGGCTAGGCTATAATTATTGTTTGAAAGTAGGCTAGGCTATAATTATTTGATGGGTCCCTCAAGGTCACCATGTGTATACTGTTACCGTACACAGAATGTCTCAACTGGATAGCCTATATATTGTATTTTGTTTAGTTTTGATCTAGGAAAGGAGAACATTATATAACCTGCTGAGAAGGAAGAAGGCAGCAACATCTTGGCCTCTCAAAGGAAAGGTTGCACTGGTATGGAAATTTGAGGAAGTGCCCCCGACTTTTGTCATGTCTAGTTTCTCTCTCTCTCTCTCTCTCTCTCTCTCTCTCTCTCTCTCTTCTCTCTCTCTCTCTCTCTCTCTCTCTCTATATATATATATATATATATATATATATATATATATTTTTTTTTTCTATGTGATTGAGGGAGGCAAAAGGCATAACTGCCTATAGCGAGTGCCTCTCCCATAGTTGAAAGAGTGACGGCCAAAATCAAGGGACGTTCGAGCCAAAATGCCTGGACACACGGAGTTTGAAGCAATTTAAGTCATAGGAAGAGGGAAAGACTGATTCTGGGAGAGAGTTCCAGAGCTCAGCTGTTGAGTAGAAGAAAGTTTGAGAGTAACGTTTCACTCTTGGGTTGGAGAGTTGCACAGAGTAGGGGTGGGATTGAGTTGCAAGACGGGTACCACGTGCCCTACGTAAAGGAGGTGGTATGCACTGGGATAGCTCTGAGGGAACACTGATTATTATAGTAGCGATAGAATAGCGAGAGAGATGCACATTGCGGCGGAGAGAGAGAGATTGCAGAGAGTTGGTGAGTGGACGGGAGTTAATGATACGAAAGGCCTTCCTTTCAACTTTGTCTAAGGAGAGCGGTGTGAGAGGGAACTTCCCCACACATGGTGAACAATACTCAATACAAGGGCGCACTATGCCCCTGTACAGAGCAAGAAGCTGTGCAGGGGAAAAGAACCCCCTAAGGCGGTTGAGCACACCCAGCTTCTGGGAGGCTGCCTTAGCAAGACTGGTAATATGGTCCTTCCAAATGAGAGCAGAAGAAAAAGAGACACCAAGAATATTGAGAGAAGATGAAGGGTTGATTTTTGTATTGTTGAAGAATAAGGGATAGTCCGCTGGGAGATCCTGACGGGTAGATAGATGGAGAAATTGGGTTTTGGAAGCATTAAAGTTAACAAGGTTTTCTCTGCCCCAATTGGAAATAGTATTTAGATCAGAATTTAAGAGTTCTATGGCTTCATTACGTTTGTCGTTGAGGGATTGCTGGCTGGGGCGTTCTGAAAAACTAATGGAGTAGTGTAAGGTTGAGTCGTCTGCGTATGAATGGATGGGAATTAAGGTACAGTTAAGGAGATCATTATAAAAATTAGAAAAGAGAATAGGAGATAGGACAGAGCCTTGATGGAACACCGGAGTTTATAGGGTGAGGAACAGTGAACAATGGCCGTCCACAACCGCAGCTATGGAACGGCCGGAAAGGAAATTAGAGACAAAGGCACAGATGGAGGGATAGAAACCGAAGGAGGGTAGTTTAGAAATTAGAGATTTATGCCAGACTCTATCGAAGGCTTCTCGATATGTCTAGTGCAATAGAAAAAGTCTCACCGAAGTCCCGAAAGGAGGATGACCAAGAGTTAGTAAGATATGAAAGAAGATCACCAGTAGAGCGACCTTAAGGAAGCCATACTGGCGATCTGAGAGCAGATTATGAGAAGAGAAATGCTTAAATTTGGAAGCAAGAATAGTTTCAAAAACTTTAGAAAGACAAGAGATAAGAGCAATTGGACGATAGTTGGAGGGTTGAGAGCGGTCACCCTTCTTTGGGACAGGTTGAATGTGAGCAAACTTCCAGCATGAAGGTAAGACGTTAGAGGATAGACAGAGACGAAAGAGTTTGCCTAGGCAGGAGTCAGCACGGAAGCACAGTTTTTGAGAACAACAGGAGGAACACCGTCCTGACCGTACGCCTTATTAGTGTTAAGCCCAGAGAGGGTAGAAAGTACATCTTTAGAAGAGATTAGGACTATTAGGCATAAGTAAGAGAGAGGAGGGCGGAGAGGGAGGAATAGCACCGGAATTATCCAAGGTGGAGTTTCTAGCAAAAGTTTGAGCGAAGAGTTTAGCTTTGTCAGAGGAAGAAGTGATGGTTGTGCCATCAGAGTGGGAAAGGGGAGGGAAAGACGAGGAAGAGAAATTGTTGGGAGAGGTTTTTGGCTAGATGCCAGAAAGCTTGGGAAGAGCTAGAGTTGGATAGTTCAGTGCATTTATTATTGATGAAAGAGTGTTTGGCAAGTCGAAGAACAGATTTGGCTTGATTCCGGGCAGAAACATATGAAGAATGAGAGTCTTGAGTTTTAAAGCGTCGGTACCGTTTGAATGCTTCCTCCTTATTGCGGACAGCAGTAGAACAGGCGTGAGTAAACCAAGTTTTTTTTAGCATTAGTCTGAGAGAAAGGGAATGGAATGTATGCTTCCATAGCCCGATAGGATTACCTCGGTAATGCGTTCAGCACTCTCCGAGGGTCCTCGGCCATGGAAGCAGAAATAATTCCATGGGAAATCAAAGAAGTACTGCCGAAGAGCCTCCAGTCGGCAGCGCCAAAGTGCCACAAGCGCCGACGGCTAGGAGGATCGGGTGGCTGTACTGGAGAGATAGGACAGGTAACAGAGATAAGTTTATGGTCGGAGGAGCCCAAAGGAGAGAAAAGATCGACAGTATAAGAAGAAGGGTTAGAAGTTAGAACAGGTCAAGAATGTTTGGCCGATCTCCCATGCGATCCGGGATACGGGTGGGTTGCTGAACTAACTGCTCTAGGTCATTTAGGATAGAAAAGACGTAGGCTTGTTCATCAGGTGGATCAGTAGTGTGAGAGGAGAGCCATTGGCGGTGGTGAACGTTGAAATCTCCTAAGATGGAGATTTCTGAGAAAGGAGAAATGGATAGAATGTGTTCCACTGTAGAGTTTAGATAGTCAAAGAATTTGGGAAAGTGGTAGAGTTAGGGGGAAAGATAGACAGCACAGAAATATTTAGTAAGAGAATGACAGGAAAGTTTGAGCCATAAAGTTGAGAATTCAGAGGAGTCGAAATCGGGGACACGAGAGCAAGTGGGTTTGTTGTGCACATATACACAACATCCGCCTTTGGCTTTGAAACTAGGATAGAGAAAGTAGGAGGAACAAGAGAAGGGGTTGCTGGATGTTGCTACAGACACCTGAATTTCGGTGAGGAAGAGAAGATCAGGTTTGTAGGAGGAGAGATGGTGCTCAACAGAGTGAAAGTTAGAGGAAAGTCCGCGAATGTTGCAGAAATTAATAGAAAGAGTAACAGGCCGAGGTCCAGGTAATTGTGTGGGGTCGTCAGGGGATGGCTCGGTCGGGTGAGGGGGCATTTATGGTCCCCCCCCCTGGGGACTCCGAGGCTGGGCTACAATTCAACATTTTGTGTTTTTTTAATTTTGGTGTGGAGGAATGAAGTGTGGTGTGCATGTTTAGTGTAGTGAAGTGGATAGGAGGAAGAGGTGTTTGTGAGAGCTAGCTGGATTGCTCTCAGTGTAAATGAGGCACAATGAAAATCAGTAAGAGAGGCCAAGCAAATGAAACAGGAGTTCCAGCGACTCTTTATCACATGCCTATAACCTCACCTGGGTCTAGCCCTGATCGATTGGTGCCTACAATCTCCCCACTATATATATATATATATATATAATATATATATATATATAGCCTACCGGTATATACTGTATATTGTTTTTGTACGCGATTTATCCTTTTATTTTTAGTTTAACGTTCACATTAATTATATGTTTAAAAATTTCGCCCTTTCAGTTATTTGCATTAAATTTAGTTTTGCAATTGATGTTCGGCTATAGGCCTGAGAGAGAGAGAGAGAGATGAGAGAGAGAGAGAGAGAGAGTCAACCCAGGACAATGTTGTTTTAAGACTGGAATGAGTATGGGAGTAAATACAAGACAATTAGCATGGGGTTGTCCGATTGCATTGTTTTGGTAATTAGGCTATAGGCTATATATCACTTTCAAAGACATACGGTACTGCGTAATAACTGTAAACTGTCTTGATAGTGTTGGCTAATGGTTAGTGCATGGAATTTCGGTGCGAGTATCCTGGCTCGAATCTTGAGTACCACATGTATTCATTAGTTTCATTGATTTCATTAATAAAGTTTATTTGTAGCCTAAGTAAATTGGTGGGTTGGTGAGATGATATGAGTTTGCATATTTAGTAATAATGGCGATAAGAAGGGACTCCTCGTTTGACAGCCTTTAAAATTAAAAGCAGTGTTCTACTGCAATAGAGAAAACCTTTACTTTATTTGTTTCCATTACTTGCGTTTATTTACCTATCTATTGCCAGATGCTTTGTTCCGGAATGGGTGACCATGAATGAATCACTTCCAGGGTACTTATTTTGTACTGGTATACAGTACTGTACTTGAAAAAGTCCGAAATGATACGTTCAAATGGTGGCGGCAAAGCTATAGGCCGTCTTATCCACCAGGCCTTGCTTTAACCCACCCAGCCACCAACCCATTCCCCCCCCCCCCCCACCACCCATCCCCTCACTACCTCTCATCTCCTCCCTTCCACCCCCTTACTCCCTCTCATCTCCTCCCTTCCACCCATAACCCCCCCCCCCCTTATTCACTCATCTTCTCTCCTCCCACCCACAACACCGCCCTCATATCCTCCTCCTTCTACCCCCCTCCTCACTTCCTATCAGTCTCCTCCCTTCCACCCACAACACTTCCTCCTCCGCCCCCACCTTCCATTTGTATTCATGAGCTCCCCCATCCTCTCTGTCTCGTAAATCCCAATGTTTTCTGTGTTCCTCTTATACGTGTCTTCTGAAGCCACTCACTCCACTCAAAGGCTTTCCAATAAGGCTTACAGGTGGCTAGTTTCTTCATTATACCTCATACGTTACGGTAGCTATGTATGGTTTAATTTACCGGTATAAGCAGCGCTTTAGTATGGGTCATGTAGTATAGATACAGTACTGGGTATACAGTTCTATTAAATTGGAATTATTCAAGTGCAGCATTTGAGATGTTTGCGAAACAAATAGGTTACCGGTACTTGTAATCTGTCTTGGTGGTGTAATGGTTAGAGTGTTTCAAAATCTGTGTGAGAGAACCCATGTTGGAATTCCGGTTGGAATTCATTAATATCAATGGAGGTGTTTGACGTTGGGGTGAAATGAATACAAAAATAGATAGCTAGATAAAGTAGAAAGAGCCACCATGTGCATTGAAGAGAGAGAGAGAGAGTAACGAGATGAGGAAGCTGTACCCCCGTGTTCAACGAGATAACTTCTCAGCGGGGCGTAGATTAACATTATTATATACTCAGAAACCCATGTACAGTCGCTCGGAATAGTACGTGTCTCTCCCTTGTTTAGCTTCCTGTACGGTACAGTGATAAAATGGCTAACACAGTACTGTACTGTATATTAATTTCATGCACGTAAGTTTCCGTGTATTCCTTCCCATATTTGTTCCAGTCTCAAAACTAAATTGCTCCGTCTTTACACCTTGCTTAATAATAATTAAATGCAGTGGTTTTGTGGAGTGCCCCTTGAAACTAAATGATGAGCTCCTATAATGTCCACAAGATTAAAATAAATGGAAGCACTGAAGAGTAGCTGTGAGGAAAGGGGTGGAATTAAGTGCCAGGGTAATTTGAACTGAGTACCGGTATAATTATGTCACGCGAGTTCCCTGCTCATTTGAAGTCTCTCTCTCTCTCTCTCTCTCTCTCTCTCTCTCTCTCTCTCTCTCTCTCTCTCTCTCTCTCTCTCTCTCTCTCTCTCTCTCTCTCTCTCTCTATATTTATATTTACTTGAAGCTGGCCTAAAGCTCCTCTTTATGGTAATTTATACAAGTCTATTAACCTTTCTAAAATTTGGAATAAAATCAAACTCTCTGTAATTGTGTGTGTGTGTGTGTGTGTGTGTGTGTGTACAGTACCGTCCTGCACAACACCATTTTTCTTTTCATACTAGGTTACGGCGAATTACGTACCGTATATCAGTTGCAATGTAATGTGTCGCGTGTCCCTAAATCATCACAGGAAAAATGGTCTAGTCCCTCTGGTGTGATAGTCCGTAAATTGTATCTGTCTGCGGCGGTGAGGAATTGTATATGACTTAATTGGCTACCGTACTCTATTGCACTAGATTTTTTTTTTTTTCTTGTCACCTTACTTCTTCCCTCGAGTTAGTGTTATGGAATCAGTTAGTTAATTATAATAGGACTTGAGAGGCATCAACCCTTCTGGATTATTCAGCCAGCACACTGTAAGTCAAGTAAAGCTTCCCTTCCGTTACCGAGTCTAGAACGGGTAGTTGGTAAATTGTATTTGTCTGCAGCGGTGAAGTGTTTATTATGACAACGTTGGCTACTCTATTGCACTACCGTAGTTTTATTGTTATGTTTGTATAGGGTACCGGTAGTGTTTATTTTATGGTATATTATATATGGCCTTGTCCTTCGGCTGTGATTGTTGGTCCTAATTGGCATTTGTCTCCTGTGGT
>JBAKBP010012519.1:0-67105 GCA_037953745.1 Lithodes maja
GTACGAATATTATATTATGCATTGTGTAAGTATGTTTTATTTAGTTATTTAGTCCTATGTGGTCTTACTTGCATTATATATGTAAGACTACATTGTGCATAAGGAACCATCAGCCTAGTTGGTGCATGTGGAGCCATCTGGTGGTGTCAGTAGATACAAGCTGGACAAGAGTCAGTCCGCATTTAACTATTGAAGGAGCAACACCTAGCTCTCGTTTTTCTCATATTGGCAAAATTATCTTTATTAGCTTACTTTTACTTATTCGTTGGCATCGTTAACGTAATATTAGACGGACGCTTAAGGGTGTGTGGGTGGCGGATTTATTGCAGATGTATATGTTTTTCTATAATCTGTAGGCTATATATATATTCATTCTTTCCTAATATTTGTAGAGCTGCAACCTTGGCCTAGTTAAGGTAGCCAGTACACTCTAGGTATTGGTAGAGGGGTAAAATGTATTCCTTGCTGGCATTTTCTTTTATTCCTGCAGTGACTTAGTGTTTATTCCAGCCGATAGTAATTTATTTCCTGAGCATTATTTTAGCTAGGAGTCCAGGCTATTGGGGTTGCTTTGTTCGAAGTAGTGGGTGGTGGACTTCTATAGTCTGTCCGTTACAGGGTGGATTACTTCGGCCAAGCAAACCGATAGACTGGACAAAATAGATTGTGGCGTTTTATAGTTGTGTTGCAGTGCACCGCAGGTAGGCTGTGTTGACTACCTGGGTATTCTTTCTCTACTCGCGAGCACTGGTACAATTATAAAACCCCGTTGAGTTGAAGTCGGCTTAGGACGCCTCAACGATAATTAGGATAAGCTTAGGTGGGTGGTGGTTGACAAGTGTGAGTCTCATCCTTGATTAATTTGTTTATGCTTGATATTTGCTTCATCGTTTTGGCATTTATTGCTGGCACGTATTTACCGTAATTTAATTAACTTAAATTGAATCGGAGCTTTCTCTTTTTTGTGAAGCTTAGAAAGGATCCTCTACAGTATTGCTATTCGGTGCCGAGTTTTGTTGATAATTGTGGCTCAAGATATTTGTTCACCACAACTAGGGGTTCCAGTTATTTACATTGTTTGTGTAACGGAACCAGTTCGGGGATTGTGTGCACCTTGGGTCCCCAGAGAGCCTGGAAGTTGCGGATGAGCTCTGTTCTGTTGCGATAGGCTGTGTTAAGAGTTAGAGGCTACGGAGGGACTGTGTATTTAATAGTCTGTGTTAGTCCAAGGACTAGAAGCCTCTACTGTCAGTCGTAACAAGAGTAAGAAGTACCGGTACCGGTAATTAGATGTAAGGAATAAAAGTAAATATTATGTAAGGAGTAAGGAATGGCCTATATAAAATAAATGCCTATACACAGCATGCCAACAAAAAGTCCTTGATGCCTAAGCTGTCTTCGTCAATAGCTTATTAAAGTTATGACTTAACGAGCACAAATCGTTATAGCATTATTAATTATTGTATACACACCGTAGCCTACTCATTGGCATCCACAGCAGTTTTTGTAGCCAGCTCTGTGCCTGAAATCTAGTAATGTTATGAATATTCACTTTATTCTGGCCTGTTCTGTTAATTATGTACCTCCACTTTAAGGTAAGGTGAAAATTATATGGTCCTGTATGACTATTACCGCACTAACAAAGTTAACGTTAATATTGAGGAGGTAAGAGGTCTCTTAAGAATAAGAAAGGACGACATGAGGAAAGAAAGAGCAAAGTAGAAGAGTAAAAGGTGGCGGGCTGTCCTCCTTGCTATTGTTTAAAAGTGTTCCACTATTACAATGCAAGTCTATAAATGTTTATAAATAGAACTACCACTAATCTAACTGTACATCAGAACAGTCGCTACAATATGCTCTCACAACAGACACCTCCACTTCATCGCTCTCCTTTTACACAAATATTCCTAAACCGTATGTCACCATAATTTACTTAATGCTGGCTAACATTGGTTAATTTTACTCCGCTTTGGAAGGCCCCCTAGTTATCGTAGAGGTAAAGTACAGGTATATCCCAGTTAATTCTCAGACTTCCAAAACTCTGTCCTAAGTTGAACGATATAACCTAGCATAATAACAGCCAGTGGCATAGTCTGTAGAGGATCGGCTGATGATCAAAAGGTCGGCTGATCGAGCCCGCACTGTCAAAATGTGATTGGTAAATGTCAAGCCAAAGCAACTTGACCTAGCGATTCGTGACAAACGCTGTGTTTGATGAGCATGGTGTAGACAACGACCTTCCAACATGTTCGTCAATACTGTCAAAGTACAAAGGAAATCAAGCAACAACAGATCCAGTGACCCTTCTAGGTTGCTTGTCCTCCAAAACACTGAGGATCAAGTGTCCAAACAGTGGTTTAGAGGGGGTAAGGGAACATTGGAAAGGGAATTACTGCCCTGGAACTAATGTCCGTGGCAGGATTAGGAAGTTAGTAGGGGACAGAGGGGTTAGTAACTGAGGGGGTATAAAATAAAGTTATTCATTTACAAACGCAGTCAGTCGCGGGTTTGATGCGAGATATTTGTCTAGGCGGAGTTTAAATGAATCAACGGTGATGCAGTCTATAACGTTTCGGGGAAGCCCATTCCACAAGTTGACAACTCGATTGAAGAAGAAATTCTTAGATTCGTGCGAGTTAAAAGATTTACCAATAATTTTGCAACCGTTTCCCCGCGTGTAATTAGATTGGTCGATAGTGAAGTACTTACTACAGTTCATATTGTCGATGCCTTTGATGATTTTGAACACTTGAATTA
Source organism: Lithodes maja (assembly GCA_037953745.1). Lineage (NCBI taxonomy): Eukaryota > Metazoa > Arthropoda > Malacostraca > Decapoda > Lithodidae > Lithodes > Lithodes maja. The sequence continues at coordinate 2,758 of JBAKBP010012519.1, forward strand.
AGTCGCCTCTTAATCTGCGCTGGGTTAAAGGAAATAGATTTAATTCTCTAAGACGCTCTTCGTATGGTTTGTTCTTTAGGCTAGGTATCCTTTTGGTAACTCTACGTTGAACTCGTTCTAGCTTGTTTATATCTTTTTGGTAATAAGGGCACCAGGATTGAACGCAGTATTCCAGAAGAGGGCGGACTAAGGAATTGTAAAGGGTTAGGATAACTTCTTTGGATTTATGCTCAAATGACCTGCCTATAAAGCCAATTATTTTGTTTGCCTTCTTAACAACTTCTGAACATTGTTGACTCGGTTTTAGGTTACTCGATATTGTTACTCCCAGATCGGTTTCTCTGTTTACATTCTTAAGCTGAGTGCCATTCATCGAATAGTTTGCTTTCTCATTTAGGTATCCGATATGTAGTACTTTACATTTATCCGCATTGAAACTCATTTGCCAAATTTGGGCCCAACATGACAATTTATCTAGATTGTGTTGCATATCGTCAACTTGTTCTTTTGAGAGTACGCTATTTGCAATTTTTGTATCGTCAGCAAATTTTGAGATTGTACAGGTGAGACCCTCATCTATGTCGTTGATGTAAATTAGAAAGAGAATTGGTCCTAGTACCGATCCCTGGGGTACCTTGGTTCACGGACTGTAAATACATACAGTACGGTATATAATAAGACATCCATCTGTTCTGATTATAAAATATTGTTATATAACTCAACAGCGATGGAAAACTGATGTTCTGTGCCAGCGGTGATAGAACTGCACAATTATTGGGAGAATGCCCATCCATGTTTATAACCTGACACTTTTAATTACCGTGAAATCGATATAATTAAAGCAAATGGCGGATAAAATTATTTAGGTGACTATTTCCGATTTGTATCCAGGCGGAGAACCGTTATATATTACATTAAGCTCTGCTGTTAGTATAAGCCATGATGGCAACATTGGAAGTAGTCAAGTCCGCCTAGACCTAACCTAGTCATACTCATACATGTTGGTAAGACCTATGCTATATATTATCTAGATTAATGCCCAATATCAATTATGTCTTTCAATACGATTATATAATTTTTCAATTTAATCTAGCTACCACTTGACAATTTCCTTCAGCATAGGAAGAACTATTGGAGTCAAAGGATTAACGGAAATAATGCTAACAGCCTTTCATTCCTAGAGGTCCCTTTAATTTACCAGAGATCGCTTAGGACTAATGCTAACCATAAAATACTACAGAGAGAAATGAGAGAGGGCTGGTCCTATTCAGAGTGAGGTTTGGCACCCTCTACCAAACCTTAGTAATTTTTATCTCATTGGCCCTTGGGTGCAAGCAGATTATATACTAGATGGGAAACCTGCTATCTAATGTACTATTAAATCATGCTCCTAAAGGTTGCCAAATGCCACCACAAAATAAGGCCATCTGTTGTTGCTATCCAGAACTAATAGTGGAAAACAATCTACGGGATCGCACTTCTTTCATTAGTGCACTCCACAGTACTGTATAGTAATCACAAATTTGACGTAATGGCAAGACCAACATTATGTAGCCTCTAATGTATCCTGTTACAACATCTATGTACATAAGTAATGTTTTCTGACATGAACGAACTATATAGCCTACAGTGTATATATATATATATATATATATATATATATATATATATATATATATATATGTTTCTAGTCTCTCAGTGGGGATCGGACCATCAGAACGATAGCCGACGCTTAATCAATTACACCACGGCAGTCTATATATATATATATATATATATATATATATATATATATATATATATATATATATATACAGTATATATATATATATATTATACTGTAAAAGTACATATATAATTAAAACCATTGTTTGAGCTCACGTCACGAACTAAAATAAATAGATGCACTAATTGCTATTTAAGTATTACATAAATTGCATTCCATGCAATAATGCACGCTAACCATATGGCCTTAGCTGTATCTACATATCAAGGACAAATACAAACAACATACTCAATATACTTTATTTCATCTTGCTTTTCGATTAATATACTGTATATTGCATTCTTCCACTGAACAAAGGCAAAGACTAAAAATAAAATTGATCCATACATCAGAGGACAGCTATCCACCCTTATCCTAAGCTAGATTGATTAAGTTCTTCAATTTCCCTATGCATGACAAGAGTAGAATATAAACGAAAATCGGTATTCAGGGAAATTACTAAACCCACCGAACCGAAAATGCAAGTTTGTATTTAGTGTACCAGGAGGCAATAGCTGGTCAGGAACCAGACTATAATGTAAATGCCCTATAGCTTGCCTAAGGTATTAGCGTTAGCGCTATCTGTTGTTGCTATCCGTCAGAATTTCGCCAACAAGTGGTGGGGTTCAAAGTACTCGATAACGACAATAACTGCTGGTTGCTAGGGGTTGGGTGCAAGCCTCTGGGCTGATGATCCCCTTCCCCGCTGCCCTCTCAGAGACTGATCTCATGTCACACCCTGGCCCTTTTGGGGGCCCAAGCATCTGGAGCGGCTTTGGTGTAAACCGTACTCTGGATTGTTCGACCAGACAGTCTGGGCAACTACAACAACAACAGAGAAAATGACGCCATCCTATTAAAGGGTTTATATATAATAGGGTACACCGTACATCCGAGCTGCACAGTGTTGGTGTATGGAGTCAGTCAGATGAGAAGTGGGGAAGCCATAGGCATTTTTTACTTCTAAATATTATGTATCTGACCTCAGTCTGTATTACTCCAACTGATGTAAATTGGCTAGTAGCTATCTAGATTATTCAGCTACTACGAATATTCTGTTTCTCCATACAAAAACTGTCTGTATGGAAGTGAAGGCTATTATAGATAACATTGTCTCTCTCTCTTTACTTAACCATAATGGGGACTCGCTGTGTCAAACTAGAGCAATTTTGTTTGACGACTTCAAGGAATAGAGGAATACAATAAAATTCACAAGAAATAGTACCGGTATGGTTTTGGCCCTTTAATCACTTCCAAAAACATATTTTTAACTACAAACCATAATTTTATCTTTACATATACAATAATAAAGACTAAAAATAATGAACTCTGCTTTCGTTTGACACCATGAATTATTGGGGAGCAAGGACGTAATATTCTATATATGCCTATATATAGAATATTACGTCCTTGCCAGTAGGCTACCGTATAACCACATGGATTACACAAAAATGTTGATTACTTACAAACTCAAAATACCACTCAATGTTTTTTGTTATTGGTTTGTACAGCTGTGTCGATTGGAAGTACAATAGAGTAAAACAGAATAGATTAAATTAGGTTTCTGTCATAATTGAAGCTGAGAAGAGAGAATCCCACTGGCCATTTCCTTACCCCACTTAATTTCTCCACCAAAACACAATTACCGATAGCTAGGCTATATTTCGATCAGCTCTATTATGTCATGTTACACACGGTACGGTTGGTTATATAACTGGAACCACCTAGTGATTATTTAATCTACCAACTAAACCATAATTTATACACAACATACAAGTACAATATAAGTTTGCTTTCTACCAAGTCCAAACGTTTTTTCTAAGCGGATGAAAAATTACAGTATTTTAGTAATTAGGCTTACATACATTTGGTAGTAATTTATGCAGTTTAGCCTAATTATATACACTTACTAAAAATATGAAAGTTAAATGTTCCATTAATAATACTACAGTAAAGAGACTCATAGTATCATGCATGCATGGCTGTTACAGATAAACATATCAGAAAATGTGTGATAGGATTAAAATAGCTAAAATTGTCTGGTGTGCGGTATTAAGTGATTGGGCTACTTTTGGGCGAGTTTGGAGATGTTATGTGCGCTGGCAACCTTGGAATACACACACACACACGCACGACACAATCTATAACTGAACATTTTACCTTTAAGACTATAATCCACATTATATTAAGATTTCCATCTGTGAGAAACAAATATCTACCACCATTACTGCTAATGTGCACATAAATTTGACATTAGTTGTACATCTAACAAAGTAAGTTAAGTGGGGAAGAGATGTTTACTGTCCGAGAAGTTTCGTTTAATGACTGTTATGGGTAGCGAACACTGGCATCAATTTATTATGCGCTTGCCAGATCTGAAACTAGTTTATATTTGTATAATCTAATATCCAGTAAAGTGGCTAATGACGATTATTGTATAAGTTCATCTCCAGTTTTTATACATATAATTTTAATTTTAGGACATGAATACCTATCTATTAAAATATTCACAGGACTATTTTTCGAATGACTGCCATGTGTTTTTGTGGGACTAATCAAATATGTTTTATTAATCATAAATACTTTGTATATTGGACAATGTACTGAATAGAATGTTAGAGTAATATGTCTGTAACATTCATGACTATAGAAATCCAGTGATATTTTGATGACTGATTTAAAAAATTCAATTCACTCGATGGCAACAAATTTAGGTTGGTGCGAACCAAAGGCGGGAAAAATAGCAGACGAATTTTGTATTGTCCCCCATTAGACATGTTAACTGGTTAGGTTATTACCGAATTCTCACCCGGACTAATCATCCGGTGATTAACAAATCCAGTTGTTGCCCATATCTGGGTGATGACTGGTGTCCCTTGCTAAGCTGGAGTGATCACCAGGTGGGACTGGGTAACCAACCCCAAGTTAAATTAAACTTTCCCCCTCCCTCTCCCCCTCCCCCTCCCTCTACCCTATATGTCACGATCTGTGACATAGTCAGTAAAGCGTCAGCTGCTTGGCCAAAGGGCAAGGAGGTTTGAGAGGGAGTCTGAGGCAAACCCTCCATCCCTCTCCAACTTTCCTCCTCCCTATCTTCCTCCTCCCCTTGCCTCTCTGTCTAACTTCTTCCCTCCCCTTCTTTTCCAATGTCCTCCTTCTCAACCCCTCCTTTAACTTTCCCTCCTGTAATTTTGTAAGAACTGGCTTGCCGGAACATTTGTCTACCGAAAGATATACACATTAATCTAGAAGGGGGATCTAATGGATGTTAATTTTTAAGTTTGATGAAGGTCTAGGGAGGAAACTAAACAAAGCAATAATTAATATATGAAATAATCGACCACAAAATAAACACTTCCCCCTTAAGTGCTAGAATATTATCTTTAACATAGTTTTATCTTTTAGAATCCTTGATGAAATACATATAATATGTTATGTATACAGTAGCTAAGCAGATGAAGCTGCAGCTTAATTTGATGAATACTAATTATTCTGCATACTGTTCTTAACCCCTTCTGTACCGGCGACGTCATTTGTTTTTACTTTATGTTGGCTACTATTAGACGATTGTATTAATTTTAAGGGTCTCCAGCAACTAACAGGCTTCGAACTATCTCACTTCATCATAATTTACTACCACAGACTGTTTTAAGGGTCTCCAGCAACTAACAGGCTTCGAACTATCTCACTTCATCATATTTACTACCACAGACCGTTTTTTAACTGCACTACATCGTCTAAATATAGCTTGCATAAAATACAAAAGATGTCGCCGGTACAGAAGGGGTTAATCAAATATACAAAATGTTACCTTCTCAGTAAATATTATCATTATCTTGATTTAATTGTTGTTTGCTCTGAACATGGACTAACTAAAACGATTGCAATAATAACCCTTTCAGTAGTCAAGGAAGCTGTTTTCACTTTATTCTGGCTAACGTTAGATGATTTCACTCAGGTGTGGACAACAGTCTAGAAGTCATAAGGGTGAAAACTATCGCAGATAACCCTTTAACACCTATACTTCCTTCCTAAGCTGAATAACCAACCAATCGTCTAGTAACAGGCAGATAAACGGCGTCATGATCCTCCCGGGGTTATGTTAAGGGGGGTCACCGGATCTTTTGTATCTTTCTCTCCTGTTCTCTCTTTCCCTGGTTTGTATCCATTCGGCCCCATTCAGCCAACTGTTTTAAGACGTTTATACCCATCCAGATGTAATTTCATTCTGGCGAGCCACAGGGAGCCAGCATTGTATGGAGAGATCCGGCTTCGCCGGAGAAATTATTCTATCGAAAAATGTACAAATTTAGCTTCCTGTCAAAACAAAAATATATATATGCGGGCTCGCTACAGCTCGCCAGGAAAATATTGACACCTGGATGGGGGTAAACGTCTTAAAACAGTAGGCTGAATGGGGCCGAATGAATACAAGCCAAAGATAGAAGGAGAGCAAGAGAAAAAAAGGCGAGGTGGGCTCCCTTAAGAATGCTATCACCTACAGTATTTGACTGTTAAAATTAATGCAGAAACATAATTATACACAAATATGAGCGTAATAGATAAATATAAATATAACTAAGACATTCTGGTGGACAAAATACTATCCAAGTGAACAAAAGCGATAACCTGGGATAAAAGAATCATGTGGTCAAAGTTTGCATTGTTGATAATAAGATGTGCGAGTGTCCTGTCTGGAGCGGTGTCAACTCTCAACTCCGAGACCCTTGTTCGAACCACCAGCTCTACAAGCGAAACTACATCTTTTATTAAATTATATTATTATTATTATTTCTATTATTATTATTATTATTATTATTATTATTATTATTAAAAAAACTACTTATTAAATGTCTGAGAGGTTTCCAACATCATTTATTATTATTATTATTATTATTATTATTATTATATTATTTGTATTATATCAGTCCCCTTGGTAACCTGGATATTTGTTTGAATGATGTATATAGGCCTACTTTGTACAAAATAATCAGTTTAGAAAATTTAGTCAGTATGAAAAGGGTAATTCAAGTGTTTGATTGTATCGGGGTATGAACGTAAATTATGTTTATCTTTTAAGGGGGAATGGTTCACTTTTTGGGCGATTTTTATATGTATTCATTATTTTTCTAGTTTCCTCCCTAGACCTCCATCAAACTTACAAAAACATCCATTCGATCCCCCTTCTAGATTAATCTGTACATTTTTCGGTAGAAAAATGTCACGGCCGAAGGCCGGTTCTTCCAACATTACAGGCTCACTATAGTTCGCCAGGGAAAATATCGACACCTACATAGCACGAAAGGTCTAAATAGTGACGAAATGGGGCGAAAGGTCTTAAAATCAACTAACTAATGGGGCAAACATCTTAACATCTGAAAACTAATGGGGCTAAACATGAGGGAGAAAGTGGTCCAGAAAACCGGCCTATCCCCCCTTAAAAAAAGTAAAAAAAAACAAAAAAATAAATATATACAGTATATATATATATATATATATATATATATATATATATATATATATATGGTACGGTAATTGAAGTGTTTGGTAATCTATGGGTGTAGAAGTGAATAATGTGTGTAGCCTACTTTGTCAAGGGAGCCCACCTCTTTTTTTTTCTCTTTCTCTCCCTCTCTCTTTGGCTTGTATCCATTCGGCCCCATTCAACCAACTGTTTTAAGATGTTTAACCCCATCCTGGTGTCGATTTCTTCCTAGCGAGCGATAGCGAGCCATCATTGTATGGAGAAATCCGCTTCGCCAGAGATATTTTTCTATCGGAAAATGCACAAATTTAGCTTGTTGTAAACAAAAATATATATATGCTGGCTCGCTAGCACTCGCCAGGAAGAAATCGACACCTGAATGGGGTTAAACATCTTAAAACAGTAGGCTGAATGGGGCCGAATGGATACAAGCCAAGGAAAGAGAGAAAAGGAGAGAAAGAGAAAAAAACCCGGTGACTCCCCTTAAACAAAATAATTGGTTTAAAAAAGAACGATGAAGGTAATTTAATTTCTTGGTATGTATTTTTATACTTGTACTCAAATAATGGTTCACTTTTTGGGCGATTTTTGCATATATTCATTATTATTCTAATTTTCTCCCTAGACCTCCATAAAAAAAAAAAAAAAACATCCATCAGATCCCCCTTCTAGATTAATATGTAAATTTTTCGGTAGAAAAATTTCCCGGCCGAAGGCCGGTTCTTCCAACATTACAGGCTCACTATCGTTCGCCAGGGAAAACATCAAAACCTAAATTGCACGAAAGGTCTAAATATTGACGACGATATGGGGCGAACGGTCTCAAAATCGACTAACTAAAAGGGCAAACATCTTAACACTCTCGCATCCGGCAACTTAAAATTATTGAAAACGGTAAGACCTTCTCTAATTTGTCCTGATATATTCAGGCCGGGCAAGTTTTTGAAGCCTTGTGTTTTTCTGTATTTTCATCCACCAGAATGCTGTTTATTGTGATGTATCATATGTCAATGGAAAGAGGAATAACTGTACTACATTTCAAAAAAAAAAAAATGTAAAAAAATCGCAATATGTAAGTGTATACAACTCCGGAATAAAAGTTTTTCCCGGGCAATTGTCTTCACACCGTCCTATCTCGAAATTGTGAGTGATGACCAAATATCTTTATTTGCTCAAATACTAGTATTTTGTCTGCTCTTTCCAAATCTGAAAACAGAAATTGTCTATCTTCAATAGTTTTTAAGCAGTGACCAAAAACAAAAAAAGGATGACTTTGCATGATATGGTTTATAACATTTTCGAAATATTTCGTTGTTACGATGTCTATGGTTGTAAATTTAGGCTGTATGAATACGGCAGATAATGCTGAAGAGAATACAAAAAACTAGAAGTTCCTACGACAAATACTTTTTGCTCTATGAATATTTGAAATGAAGAGCCAAAATGCGAATATTTACGCTTCACTCGTCCCCTTTCCGCCGACGCTAGCCGGGTTCCGAGCTGTTCCCCACCTCGGCGTTGCTTTATTTGCTCGGATACGTATATAACTGTTTATATCACCGTAATCGGAAAATGATGTTCTTTCTAATGGTGAAAACCAAAATAATATAGCGTAATTGGTTCGTGAGCTATGCGTATTTGTTTCCATGCATTGTTATTGTTATGTAAATATATGAGAATGTTTATACAGTTATATATCTTTGCCACAATATACAACACTTTTATATAATTTTCCTTGCCAATAATAGTATAATGTTCATAGAAAACATGTCCGTGATGAAGGTTGTCAATTTTACTTACCTGATAGGGCCACAACCCTTTCCAATGAGAAGGGAAATGGTTCCTGGGTTGACAGTTAAAAAACAAAACAAGAAAGCCAGGTTATCTTCAAGTAATAAATTCAGAAATAATTCTATTGTACACACAAATAAAGTAATATATAAATATATATATATATATATATATATATATATATACAAGGTGTCAAACAAAATATAATGAATGGTAACAAAAATGTGTGTATGTGTGGGTATTTATATACAGTATATATATATATATATATATATATATATATATACACAAGGTGTCATAAATATATATATATTAATGTGGTATATATATAAAATAAATAAAATAAAATAAATAAAAACAACAACAAATAAAATAAATAAATATATAAATAAAGTAAAAATAATATAAATACTCGATTATGGGCCTTGGGCATGCTCGGGACCTTGGGGCTGATCCGCTAGATACCCTGGGGAACAGGAATACAAAACAAAATATATATATATATATATATATATATATATATATATATGTATATACTGTATATAATATAAATAAAATAAAATAAATAAAATAAAATAAATAAAAACAATAATAAATAAAATAAATAAATATATAAATAAAATAGAAATGTAATAATAATATCAATTATTATGTTCCTTCCAACAACCAACTCTACTCCTAAAATCGATTAATGAAATATTACAAACACATGTGGCAGTCCGTGGATTCGAACCCAGGACGCTCACACCGAATATCAACACCTTATGCATTACACCACGAAAGCAGTTAAAGAATGGTGGACACTGCCTATGATTTATTATGCAACTTCGAATCCTGCATGTCAATCTAAGCATGTACACACATCCCAACTGCAACTCACGTAGGCTATGCATATGTGAATGGAAAGAGAAATTAATGGGGCCTTAACCACTAGGGAAGGCCTCTCAATAAATTACTCATGAACCAATATCAATTATTATGTTCTATCCAACAACCAACTCTACTCCTAAAATCGATTAATGAAATATTACAAACACATGTGGCTACTCGATTATGGGCCTTGGGCTTGCTCGGGACCTTGGGGCTGATCCGCTAGACACCCTGGGGAACAGGAATAAAACAAAAAATATATATACGGTATATATAAAATAAATTAAAAAAACATAAATAAAATGAAATAAATAAAATAAAATAAATAAATATTTAAATAAAACATAATAATAATATAAATACTCAATTATGGGCCTTGGGCTTGCTCGGGACCTTGGGTCTGTTTTATATATATATATATATATAATACATATAAAATATATCACCATCAGAGGTGAATGGGAATGGTAGTGCACTTGTGGACGTATGTGTGGGGAGGAGGCTGTGGATAGCCAACACCTTCTTCCGACACAGAATGATCCACAGGTACACGTGGAAACGGATGTTGACGATGAAGGATAAGACAGTGGTGGAACGAAAGTCATTGATTGATTATGTATGTGTGGATGAACGAATGAAGAAATCTGTGATGGATGCTAGGGTGTATAGGGGTATTGGAGGGGGTCTGTCTGATCATTATGTAGTGGTAGCTAAGGTTAGGATACAAAAGAAGTGGGTGAGGAGAGCGGGAGGGAGGCGAGAGGAGGGTGGAATGGTGAGGAGGGTGGAGAGGTTGCAGGAGGAGGAAGTCAGGGAGGAGTACAGGAGAGCAGTGGAAAGACGACTAGGTGGGTTCGACCTGGAAGTTATGGAGGAAGTGGAGGAGATGAGCAAGGTGTTTAAGGATGAGATCTGTGCAGCATGTGAGGAGGTGTGTGGAGTGAGGAGAAGAGGGAGGGGAGTGAAAGGTACAGCATGGTGGACAGAAGAGGTAAGAATAGCTGTGGAAGAAAAGAAGAAAGCATATAGAGAGTGGTTTGGGTAGTAGAGGGAATGAAGATTCCGAGAGACAGAAACGAGCGAAGTACGTGGAGAGTAAGAGGGTGGTGAAGAGAGTAGTGAAGGAAAGTAAGAGAAGAGTAGATGAGGAATTTGGAAGGAATCTGAGTGTAAAATGGAGGGAGAGTAAGAAACTGTTTTGGAAAGAAGTCAAGAAAGTTAGGGAAGGTAGCAAGGGAAACAGTAAGGGTGTGAAAGATAAGAATGGGAGAATGCTAGCCGAGAAGCAAGAGAGAGTCGAAAGATGGAGGGAGTACTTCAGTGAGTTGCTAAATGAAAGGAATGAAGAGCCAGCAAACATAGCTGGATATGGTATGGGAGGGAGAAGAAGAGAAGTAGTGGAGGAGGAGGTGGGGATCAGGAGGTCAGAAGTGTGGGAAGCCATGAAAAGAGTGAAGTTGGGGAAAGCACCAGGAACAGATGGAGTGTGTGGGGAAATGTTGAGGTATGGTGGTGAGATAGTGATAGAATGGGTATGGAAAATGTGCAAACTAGCATGGGAGAAGGGGAGTGCACCCGATGACTGGAAGACTGGCATAATAGTCCCCCTATATAAGGGCAAAGGGGAAAGAGGAGTGTGTGGTAACCACCGAGGAATATGTCTTCTAAGCGTAGTAGGGAAGGTATACAGTAGGGTAGTGATTGAGAGAGTGAGAATGAGAACGGAGAAATGGATAGGCGACGAGAAGGGAGGCTTTAGGAAGGGAAGAGGATGTGTAGATCAGATTTTTACCCTGAATTGTGTTGTGGAGAAGTATCTGGAGAAGAAACAAAAGGTGTATGTTGCCTTTATGGACTTGGAGAAGGCATATGACAGAGTGGATAGAGAAGGTTTGTGGAAAGTACTTAGAATATACGGAGTAGAGGGCAAGTTGCTGAAAGCAGTGAAGAGCATGTATGAGGGTGCAAAGGCGGCAGTACGTGTGGAGAATGAGCAGAGCGAGTTCTTTGACCTGAATGTTGGTTTGAAACAGGGGTGTGTGATGTCCCTGTGGTTGTTTACTGTATATATGGATGGAGTTATGAAAGAAATACTATCAAGAGCAGTGGATGTTGGTGTATCGCTGAAAAGGGAGGGAATTGAGTGGAAGCTACCTATACTGCTGGTTGCGGATGATACAGTTCTGATGAGTGATAATGAATGGGAGTTGCAGGGTCTGGTAAATGAGTTTGGAACAGTGTGCGAAAAACGGAATTTGAAGGTAAATACGGGGAAGGGCAAGGTTATGGTCTTCGAAAGGGGTGAAGTCACAGAGTGTGAGGTGAAGCTGAACGGTCAGGCTATGGAGATCGTCAACTCTTTTAAGTATCTGGGCAGTGTGTTGAGTAAAGATGGGACTATGGATGAAGAGGTGCGGGAGAGGGTACAACAGGGGAAGAGGGTTGTAGGAACGCTAAAAGCAGTAACAAGAAATAGGGTGGTCAGTATGGAAGTGAAGAAGTCCTTGCATGACAGTGTGGTAATCCCGACACTGACTTACGGAAGCGAAGCATGGACGTTGGTTGAGAGACTCAGACCAAGAGTGAGAGCAGTGGAAATGAATTACTTAAGGAGTGCGTGCGGAATTACATGGAGGGATAGACAGACTAATGAGGAAGTAAGAAGGAGGTGTGGTGTGGAGGTAGATGTGCTGGAAAGTGTGAAAAGGAACAACTTGAGATGGTTCGGCCATATGGAACGTATGGAAAGCGAGAGAATGACTAAGAGGGTGTACGAGAGCGAGGTGGAGGGACAGAGGTAGACCGAATATGAGGTGGAAGGATGGAGTGAGGAACTACATGAATGAAGGCGGTGCTGGTTGGGGGGAGGGGCGTCGATTGACTGGGGACAGAGGTGCATGGGGGCGGTTCGTTCGTGGCCACCCCTTCGGGGATCACGGCGTCAGGCAATAGATAGATAGATAGATATACTGTAATATAACTAAAATTCCATAGAGTACTTACCGTACTTCCTGTCAGCTTCCTGTAAGCATTCCTGTGACATCTTCGTGATTATAATGTATTTATTTCGTAGGCAGTATTTATTGATAAATATATTTGTCTTTCAAGCAAAAAATAGTGTAAAGTCATCAATGATACCTGGACAAAACTGCATCAATACTCAAAGGGTTAACCAAGATTCACTCCCTTCAGTCAACAAAAGTCACAAGTAACATTTCATATACATATATAATTCAAATTATTCACTAAACACTTCCACTGGGTAGATGAAATAATCCATAATTGCCTGCCTATAGCTAGGCATGGTGGGCCAGAGGGAGGGAGCCCAGAATTTAAAGGGCCGGGACCCTGCCTCACAGTCTGGGGGCCGGGAAACTATTGACTTTACAAAGGCTTGGGCTCCTCAGAGAGGGACGCTATGGGGTTGCTAGATACTTAATGTTGTAACTTACTGATGCCTAATTTACTAGTCCAAATTGCGTCAAAATCGCGTCATAAACTTATTTTTGGCGAATATTTCTAACTTACAGGTGGCATTATGACGCGATTGCGTCATACGACCACTCTTGGGCTGGTGGCGTTATGACGCGATCGCGTCCTAAAGATGCGAGAGGGTTAACATCTGAAAACTAATGGGGCTAAAAATGAGGGAGAAAGACAGTCCAGAAAACTGGCCCATCCCCCCTTAAATAAGTATGAAAAGGGAAATTCAAGCGTTTGGTTGTGTGGGGTATGCATAATGTGAATTATGTTTATACTTAATATACTGGGTTTAAGGGGGTACTACTCGCTTTTTTTGGACACCCTTCTCCCTCATGTTTATCCCCATTAGTTTTCAGATTATAAGATGTTTGCCCCATTAATTAGTCGGTTTAAAGACCTTTCACCCCATTTCTTCATCAATGTTAAGGCCTTTCGTGCCCTTTAGGTGTCGATTTTATCCTGGTGAGCGAAAGCGAGCCTCTAATTTTAGAAGGAATCGGTCTTTGGCCGGGACATTTTTTATCAAAAAATGTACAAATTTATCTTGAAAGGGGGTGTTTTTCTAAGCTTGATGGAGGTCTAGCGAGGATACTAAAAAATAAATTAATAGATTAATATAGCTACCAAAAAGCAAAGAGTACCCCCTTAACCATTTGAGTACGGTCGCGCTAATAAGTCATGTCCCAGCTGTCATTACGTTTGGCTTGCTCTGTGCTGTATTAATGTCTGTCAGATGTTGAATAGGGTGGGTAAGTAGAGGAACATGATTGTATATTTCACTCGATATGAAGAAATGAAGCTTAGATATTGCCGATACCAATTATTGATGAAAACATACTTGGTGCCGAGACATCACTTATTAGCGCGATTGTACCAGCGCCGTGTGTTGTATTATATTCTAGCTATGTTTATACGATATTATGCAGCTTCTGAAGGAACTGTGGTAGTTCAAATGGTTTATTGAGATAGTGTGAAGCCTTCCTATTGCTAGAGGTCCTTCCTAAACTGAATAATATCAATTAATAGTAGCCAAAGTAAAATTCAAAAAGACGTAGCCGGTACAGTGCAGGTTACAAAAGCATGATAACGATACATAACCCTATCTGGTATGGGTGTGAATTAACCCTTTCAAGCTCCAATATCCATTGATTTTTTGTTTGTTGGTAATTGTTAGACGATTTTATTCAGATTAGGAAGGGTATATGGAAGTCAGAGGGTTGATTGAGAGAGTCTTTACCCTTTTAATACCCACAGATCCTACCTAAGTTTTTTTTTCTTTTCTATGTGATTGAGGGAGGCAAAAGGCAGAATTGCCTATAGCGAGTGCCTCCCCAATAGTTGAAAGAGTGACAGGGCCAAAATCAAGGGACGATCGAGCCATAAAATCGTCTAATGATAGCCAAAATATCTGCTAAAACGCGTCAGAGCTTCAAGGGGTTAATATGTTTATATGTGTACACAAGTAATGGTGTCTTAAAATAAATATGACAAAGTAAATTAATGGGAGATGGGCCGGTTTTCTGGACCACTTTCCCCATTAGTTTTCAGATGTTAAGATGTTTGCCCCATTAGTTAGTTGATTTGAAGACCTTCCGCCCCATTTTTTCGTCAATAATTAGACCTTTCGTGCTATTTAGGTGACAATTGTTTCCCTGGCGAACGATAGTGAGCCTGTAATGTTAGAAGAACAGGCCTTCGGCAGGGACATTTTCCTACCGAAAAATGTACAAATTAGTCTAGAAGGGGGATCTAATGGATGTTTGTTTTTTAATTTGATGGAGGTCTAGGGAGGAAACTAGAAAAATAATGAATACATGCAAAAATTGCCCAAAAACTGAACCATCCCCCCTTAAAGTGAACCATCCCCCCTTAAAGTGAACCATCCCCCCTTAAAGTGAACCATCCCCCCTTAAAGTGAACCATCCCCCCTTAAAGTGAACCATCCCCCCTTAAAGTGAACCATCCCCCATTAAAGTGAACCATCCCCCCTTAAAGTGAACCATCCCCCCTTAAAGTGAACCATCCCCCCTTAAAGTGAACCATCCCCCCTTAAAGTGAACCATCCCCCATTAAAGTGAACCATCCCCCCTTAAAGTGAACCATCCCCCCTTAAAGTGAACCATCCCCCCTTAAAGTGTTTGGTTGCGTGGGGTATGCATGTAAATTATGGTTATACTTAAGGGGGGTGACTTGTATTATTATTATTATTTTGTTTTTATCTTCTTGTCTCTTTCTCTGGCTTGTATCCATTCCGCCCCATTCGTCTACTGTTTTAAGACTCATATCCCCATCCAGGTGTCGATTTCTTCCTGGCGAGCGATAGCGAACCAAAATTGTATCGAGAAATCCGGCTTTGCCGGAGACAGTTTTCTATCGAAAAATATACAAATTTAGCCTGTGGTCAAAAACATTTAAACAAATATGCTAGCTCGCTACCGCTCGCCAGGAAAAAATCGCCACCTGGATGGGAATAAACGTAAACAAAAAAATAGGCTGAATGGGGTCGAACTATTGGGTTTAAAAAAATAACCCTATCTGGTTCAGCGTGGGTCTTTTTGGAACCGTGATGTTGCATTCTTTTTAACACGTTCCACCTGAATAGTTTGGCGGTTATAAGACATATCGCCCCATTTAGGTATCGATTTTTTCGGGGCGAGTGATAGGGAGCGTAACATTTAGGAGAAGCCAGCCTTTGGCCGACCAAAATGTTTTACATATTTATCTTGAAGGCTGTCTGGGTGGCATTTTTTTGTTTGGTTTGATGAGGGTTTGGGGAGGCGTTTTTTTGGTCTAGGGGCAAACTACAATTTAATTGGTTGAAAAGGGCAACAGCAATAACTGTTATGCCCTTTTTTTCTACAGGTTTAACTTGGGAAATGTGAGTTCTAATTGACTGGGTATATAAGGCTGCATGCACAATACAAGATATGAGGAATAGAGAACACAAAGAAACACATGGTAGCAAGTTACACGATCACGTTTATTGATATACCACTGCAGAATACTTGTGTAAGACAATATAATAGAATCGAACAACACTAGCATAAGTGGATCTGGATGGAGCCTAGTCTCCCACTTCCAACGTTCAGGTATTAATCTTCTGATCACTGGCTTTGATTTAACAGGTTTATATACCGAAGACCATCAATGTTACTTATAGAATCATATTCACTGTTAGATTTATTACTGGTAACTCTGGTGCACAAGTAGTAGTTCACAGACTAGATTAGGCACGCGTATTTTAGAGCACGGGAATTCTAGTAACTCAGGGGGTACTGATCTAAGTTTTATATCCTTGTCTCAGAAATACATAGAACGCAAATCAGTGGGCGAACGTTAGATATCACTAGAGTTTTAATATCTGAATAAGGTAATTACGAGAGTCAAGGTCGCCTGTTAATTAAAGAGCACTGATCGCTTAGTACGTCCCAAATGGAATGGTTAAGTATGAATTACACTGGGCAAGGTCTTAGCCACTTCGTAGAAATATTAATTAGTGAATCTCTAAACAGCACAGTAATATGTAGTACTGCTAAAGGGAATCTTGGGTAGTATCTGATGGGTCTGGTCCTGGTTATCTTGCATCCATGATGTTGGGGGCTAACGACTGGTTCCGCGGCCGTCCAGGGGGGCCATATGTGTTTAGTTCTCAAATACGTGGGCAGGTCCTTCTATCCAAATCTGCCACGGAGTCTGCCGGCTCTGGGATCTCACTCCGGAACAACACAAGGGCAGAGCTAGAAGTTAACTGCAGGGTAGTGACCCCTGGTTGGTGTCTAGCTTTCAACTGATTTGACTGGGGGCGAGAGTTAGATTTATAGGCTCGGTTCTGGGCCCTGTAGACAGTAGGGATCTCGAGTCTTATGGACTTAATTGAGCTCTCAATAGATATGGGGACTAGGTAAGATGGTATTTACTGTTGTGGCACAGGGCTATAGGAAGCCTTTATATTTTCATATAACTGAGCCTTAGTAAGAGGTACTATTTTGGCTATACTGGAAGTATTTAGGGGAGGGAGACTGGATCTACTTTGCGAGGAGGATGGGGACAGCTGTGATAGGAGCGTCTCTCTTAGATTGTGCAATCTTCATTCTATGGTATAGCTGAGGTGCTAATTTAGTGACCAGAGCATGCAAGAAAGGTAAATGGTTTATTGTGAGTAAATAGAGGTTAGTAAAGGTGTTAGTCAGGCATGGTTAGTTCATTGATAGGAAGAATTCCTGTGCTACCTGGCACTGACTCGAAAGTCAAAACAGGGGCCAGGTATACCTCCGCGGGCGTGGGGGTCTCCCTCCTCGGGTGGGCAAAAAGAGGGAGCTGGGCGCCCTCTCTCTGTGATAGTCGTCCGGCGGCTGTGGCTAGGGGCTTGCCATATCACCAGTGTTTGTAATAACCCTCTGTGTATGAGACAGATGTGGGTGTCCTTAACCCCTCCAACCCGGATGACCTCTTGTACGCCCATAATAAACTCGGCCCGCGCAACCCGGATGGCCTCTTGTACGCCCCTTGCTTGCATGCTTGCTTTTCGAAAGCCGCGCGTACATTTTGGTATCATGGGACGGTAGGTGGCGCCACCCGGCGTAAACGACGCCACAACAACAGTACCTACCCCGACGCCATCATGGACAGTACACCAAATAGTGATTCCGCCGTGTCCGACAGCGGGCTTCCTACGACGCCCTTGCTAGTGCGTCGTGCCTTACCCCAACGCCATCGCCTAAATGTGTTATCTCCCGGAGGTATTGAGAAGACTTTGAGACTTTATGAGAAAGCTGATGCCAAGCATAAGATTGATGAAGAAGTGAGTGACCACTCCAGTAATTATAAGTCGAGTGATTATGGCCATGAGAGTGATAAAGAACAATTCCTGGGATTTGCGAGAGAATTTGACAGTGATGAGAGTGATGAAGGTAATGTACCAGTTGTTGAGGAAGCTGGTTTACCTAAAGACAGTCAACTTGAGAGAGTGAGTGAGTGGGAGAGTTCAAGGTCACTCACCAAATTTCGCATAAGTGACACGACTCCAAGCCCTTCCCCAGGTAAATCGCCTTTCAAGCTACATTTGTACAAGCGAAAAATACTTGAGAAGGCGGCCGCGGCAGCTAGGGAACAAGCAAAAATACTTGGTGAGGATGAGGCTGTGAGTGAGGGTCAGCGTGGTGACCCTTCTCGACCGCCATTGTCTCCCTTATCTACCCACGCCACCCAAGATGACCCGGATGCCCCGCATTCTTCCCCACCACCCCCACCATTGCCAAGGGTTGAGGACCCCCCAATTTCGGCCTATTTGCCTCCTAGGTCCCCCGACAGGAGACCTACTGCTGCCGAAAAGGGGAAAGGTAGAAAATATACTAAGAAAATTAAGAAAAGTAAGAGAGTTTTGTTCGAGGCTCCCGCGGCGGCGTCCACCCCGGCCGGCCCCAGCCATACGTCCCCGCAACTTTCCCCACGGTCCTCCCCACCTCTCCCGCCTTCAACATGTCTTC
Source organism: Lithodes maja (assembly GCA_037953745.1). NCBI lineage: Eukaryota > Metazoa > Arthropoda > Malacostraca > Decapoda > Lithodidae > Lithodes > Lithodes maja. Next base: position 21,638 of record JBAKBP010012519.1, read on the forward strand.
CTGCAGAAGTCTTTGAGCTCGCATCACCAATACCTGGGCCTAGTGAAAGTGAATCATTGCTTTCTGTCACTCGTCGCAGGCCAAGGAGCCCGGGACCTCGGGAGGACACAGCCTCACCTGCCACTCCTTCCCCACCTCGCCCACCCGCACGCCGCCCACGCATCACTGGTTCCCCGCCAGATTATGTGGGGGCCACTGATGATGAAGGGCACCTCTCTGAAGACTCTGGCCATGATTACATAGGTCCACCGTCAGGGCAAGATGACCACGATGACGATGAATATATGGACATCGACGACCCTCGACCCACCCGCTTGGCCCGGCTTCGTGCTGCCCGTCTTGCTGCCCGCCGCCCTGGCCGACGCCCTCGCCGCCCTAGGGCGCGCGCCTCCCGAGTTGGCCGTGGGCGTGCTGGGCCACCAGTTGGAGCTCCTCGTCGGCGTAGACAAGACCCATTATACGTTTTTCAGTGGCAAGACATAGTTGATGGGGATGTATACAACCCTGATGTGCCAGCTTTTGATGAGGCACTGGAGGGTTCAGGCATTACCCCCAATTTTCCTGCAGGCCCCAATGCTCCACCACACGAACTATTTGAGGCATTCTTTGATGAGGAGGTGGTAGGCTATGTTGTCAAAGAGACAAACAAGCAGCACCAATTCCAGGTCCACTTTTTGGGCAAGGTGACCAAGGGCCATATGAGGAAGTGGACCCCAGTGACTCATAAAGAATTCATGGTGTTCCTGGCACTCACCATGCTAATGCCTCATGTCAAGAAGCATAGGTTGCCTGACTATTGGATCACCAATGATCTGATTTCCACCCCTGCCTTCGGGAAATATATGGCTCGCGACCGGTACCTTGATATCCTCGCAGCGCTCCATCTTGTCACCAACACCGACGTCCACCGCCCAGACAAGCTGTGGAAGATTAGGACGTTGTATGAGATGATGCGAGAACGCTTCACCTCCTACTTCAAGCCCTTCCGCAAGGTCGTCATTGACGAGTCTCTTGTGCTGTTCCGGGGAAAACTCGGCTTCCGGCAGTACATCCCCTCAAAAAGACATCGCTTTGGCATAAAATTCTTTGTGCTGTGCGACTGCCAAACTGGCTATGTCCTGGACTTCCTGGTCTACAGCGGGAAGGAAGGGGACGTGCTTGTGGACCCCCTCATTGGCTTTGGCGGAGCAGTGGTGCAAGCCATGATGGACCGCTACTTCCATAAGAATCACGTCCTCTACACGGACAACTATTACACGTCCCCCACTCTCTCACAGTACCTGCATGAGTGCAAGACGGGGACTGTAGGCACAGTACGAGGGAAAAGGAAGGGCATGCCACCTTTCCCTCCAAAGACCAAAAAAGGTGATGTCTTCAAGAAGAAGTCGGGGCCCATTCTGGCTATCCACTGGCACGACCAGCGGAAGGTCAACCTCCTGACCACCATCCACAAGGGGGAAATGGTGGAGACTGGCAAGGTGGATCGCTGCACCCAGGCCAGGGTGACCAAGCCCGATGCTGTCCTGGACTACAACATCAACATGAGGCTGGTGGACAAGTCCGACATGCAGATAGGCTTCATTGACTGCCTGCGTACCTCGTGCAGATGGTACAAAAAGTTCTTTCTGCATATGGTGGACATGTCAGTTCTGAATGCCTATAATATATACAGGCTTCGGAATGAGAACCCACCCCTGAAGTTCAATAGCCTGCGGAGGTTCCAAAAGCAGGTGTTGACGGAGCTCCTGGAGAAGTATGCTACGCCACAGAGGGCAGTGGCACATCCTGGGCCCGCCGTTCTCGACCGCTTGCAGTCTGGTCCATACATGCTTAGGCACAAGCTTGGTTTCCTGCCTCAGAATGCAGCAGGAAGAACACAGCAGAAGCGGTGCCATGTCTGCTACCACAGCAGGGTGAGGCCGCACCCAGGTAGAAAGTCAACCACGGAGTGTGTGGCGTGCAAGGTGGCACTCTGTGCTGTAGAGTGCTTCTCTGATTACCACTCCAAGCTGGAGTTCTAATAATCATACTGAAATTGCCAAATAAAATGACAATATGTACACTATAATTATATATAGGCAAAAAGTGGAAGAAAACCAATGTATTATAATAAAAAAGTCAAGTATTATGAGAAAATTGATACCAATACAATTCCACCATAATAATATGTGAAAGTGACACATATGTATATACCAAGTGACATTCATATGATTAGAACCTATAGAAATATATAAATCAGTGAAAAAAGACACAATAAATTTTATATAAAACGTTTACAAATCATATAACTAAGTGAAAGTGACACAAGACCTAAGATTTGATGGCCAAAGTATAATAAACACCTGTGATAACGAATAATCAGTGCCTAATACAACAATAACCTACCTCAATTACTAATAAAATGTACGGTATCGAGTGAAAATGAGCATTATCAGTGACAGTGACACTCTCTAAAGCATATTTGTCAAAGTGAAAGTGACACAAGACCTAAGATTTGATGGCCAAAGTATAATAAACACCTGTGATAACGAATAATCAGTGCCTAATACAACAATAACCTACCTCAATTACTAATAAAATGTACGGTATCGAGTGAAAATGAGCATTATCAGTGACAGTGACACTCTCTAAAGCATATTTGTCAAAGTGAAAGTGACACAAGACCTAATATTTGATGGCCAAAGTATAATAAACACCTGTGATAACGAATAATCAGTGCCTAATACAACAATAACCTACCTCAATTACTAATAAAATGTACGGTATCGAGTGAAAATGAGCATTATCAGTGACAGTGACACTCTCTAAAGCATATTTGTCAAAGTGAAAGTGACACAAGACCTAATATTTGATGGCCATAGTATAATAAACACCTGTGATAACGAATAATCAGTGCCTAATACAACAATAACATACCTCAATTACTAATAAAATGTACGGTATCGAGTGAAAATTACCAATATCAGTGAAAGTGATACCCTAATAAACATATTTTATATAATTGGCCTCAAAATAACTAGAAAATATCAAATAAACATCACATTCTCAATATCAAACACTAAAATCGTCTAAGGGAGATAAATACTTTGGCGCGGCGAGCGGCTAGGTGCGTCGTAGCCCTGGCCGGGCCGACGCTTTCGGACGCGGGAGGAATTTCCCGCATAAAAAAACACTCGTCTTCCCGCGCTCACCATTATGCAACCAGAGGGGCTAGAGACCTCTACTCAATGCCATTCGACAGAGGAAGGTTTGTGGAACATTATTCTTTTTTATTCACAACATTACATGCCATATTCATTGATTTACAGAGTAGTTAACATAGGCCAAAGATCGTCAAAACCCCCGGTACAGCAGTACAGTCGCGAGCTACAGCCCCCGGGGCTGGAGGGTTAATACCAAAACCGAAGGTGCCTTAGCTAGCTGGTTTTACTCGGCTGGTTGTTAATTGTAGGGTTTGCTGGATGTGGTGGAGACTGGGTTGCTAACTCTGCCACATTTATCTGGAAGTATGGCAATAGAAGTTAGTTACTGGCGGGGCGGCTAGCCTCTCACCGACGACCATTGGGTGCAGGGTTGTGAATGTGTTGTAAGAGAATAGATGGCATGCAAGGGGCTAGTAAAGTTCTAATGTTGTTCTGGCCTACTAAGTGAAGGTAGGCTGGATAGGAGTATATATATAAAAGGTTGGAGAGCGTTAGCAACGGACAATTCAAGGATCTTCAAGAGGTATGAGAGAGACTAGGTCGGACAAGAGTCGAGAAGCGCGGGTGTCTTAATGAGAGGGGGGGAAGAGTTCAAGGGCTACAGGGAAATTTTGCCCCTAAGGTCCCTGGGCGTGGGGGTGGCATTAGGCTACAATTGATATGGAAGTTTGAAAAGGCAGTAGAATACGTTAGGCAAATGCTACCGGGGAATGCAACTATGGGGTGGTATATGAGTCTGGAAAAGATAAAGTTATGTGATCAGTCCGAGGGTTATGGATATTATTAGTTGGCCCTGGGAACTGCGTTTTCTATTAAATATAAATATACCAACAACAGCGGCAGTTCGTAGGGGTACTTCGTTATTGTTTCGGGGTACTTATGACAGATACTGGTAACCAGGTTATCTTATACAATCTCTGGTTGGGGTAAGAGGTGTAAGACACGAAGTAAATTGGCGTAGTGTGGACTGTGGATACGAAGGAGGCAAGGGGAAGACGTATGACAATTGTGGAAAGTAAATGGAAAAAGGTGAACACAATGGCGGATAAAAATACTTAACCTAAGGATTGCATACATCGAGGAACGATGACATTATAGTCGTCGTCCTAATAAGGTGATGAAACCTGGTTGATCTGTACTTGGCACAATACGACACAAGGACAGTGCCGCTATGTCGCATCAATGCTGGTGGCAGTTAATATTATAGACTTGGTTACTAGAGGAACAATGCAAGGGGCGACTGAGCACGGGTTACATATATCTATACTCGTCATGGAAAATGATATACGAGGGCTAGGGACAAGCGTGGGTGTTTTAACTTCTAAGATATATAACATCTACTTCTCGGATGTAAGAACATACATAGATATAATTATGGCTGTCTGATGTGTTGGCATTGGCTCAACGTCGGGACAGGGCATGGGTGTTTTTAATATGAATGTATATTCCTGTTCATCATCTTTGTAGCAAGGACAGTGCCGCTATGTCGTATCAATGCTGGTGGCAGTTAATATTATAGACTTAGTTACTAGAGGAAAAATGCAAGGGGCGACTGAGCACGGGTTACATATATCTATACTCGTCATGGAAAATGATATACGAGGTCTAGGGACAAGCGTGGGTGTTTTAACTTCTAAGATATATAACATCTACTTCTCGGATGTAAGAACATATATAGATATAATTATGGCTGTCTGATGTGTTGGCATTGGCTCAACGTCGGGACAGGGCATGGGTGTTTTTAATATGAATGTATATTCCTGTTCATCATCTTTGTAGTTAAGAGTGTAGGACACGAGAGGGTTAGTGTACGTGAGGTGTGGAAAATGGTCAGTTTAGAAAAGGTAAATGGGTGCGTCCTGGAGCTGTTTAGCCCTGCGGGCTTGGGCCTGTCTGAAATGGCTGGTTCGGTCAGCTGGTCCTTTCGTTCTGTGGACCTTTCCTTTGGTGTTGATGTGTGGTGTTCGTTCGTGGCTTCTGTGGTGGGCTTCTCGTTCTGGGGCATTTTAATAACAAACCTCGATAATATTGTAACAAAATGTCATGATAACCCCCGAAACGTTGCGCCGGATAGTATTAAGGGGGGTCACCAGCTTTTTTTTATCTCTCTCTCTTTTTATCTCTTTCCCTGACTTGTATCCATTCGGCCCCATTCTGCCAACTGTTTTAAGACGTTTATCCCCATCCAAGTGTCGATTTCTTCCTGGCGAGCGAAAGCGAGCCAGCATTGTATGGAGAAATCCGGCTTCGCCGGAGACATTTTTCTATCGAAAAATGTACAAATTTAGCTTGCTGTCAAAAAAAAAATATATATATATATATATACTGTATATGCTGGCTCGCTACTGCTTGCCAGGAAAATATTGACACCTGGATGGGGGTAAACATCTTAAAATAGTAGGCTGAATGGGGCCGAATGGATACAAGCCAAAGAGAGATGGAGGGAAAGAGGAAACAAGCGAGGTGGGCTCCCTTAAAGTGAGCAGTAAGGATTTGTATAAGGTTTACCACCCTAGAGGGGTTGCCGACCAAGGCTGAAGAGTCCCATCCACCCAAATATTAATAGAAATTATTAGTATAGGTAGCGCCAACGAACTTGACAATAATCTTGACCCCTTAACTTCTTATAACTCGAAATGAATGACAGCAATCGGGTTGACTTTTCTATCATTTGGGAAGAGTTCACGAGGAAATAGGTGTGGATATTTACAGCCAGGGGCCTAGTGAACGACTCCCGGACAATATAATCCAGACAGAGCGTTAGGGTGAACGACTCCCGGACAATATAATACAGACAGAGCGCTAGGGTGAACGACTCCCGGACAATATAATCCAGATGGAGCGCTAGGGTGAACGACTCCCGGACAATATAATCCAGACAGAGGTCTAGGGTGAACGACTCCCGGACAATATAATCCAGACAGAGCGCTAGGGTGAACGACTCCCGGACAATATAATCCAGACAGAGCGCTAGGGTGAACGACTCCCGGACAATATAATCCAGATGGAGCGCTAGGGTGAACGACTCCCGGACAATATAATCCAGACAGAGGTCTAGGGTGAACGACTCCCGGACAATATAATCCAGACAGAGCGCTAGGGTGAACGACTCCCGGACAATATAATACAGACAGAGCGCTAGGGTGAACGACTCCCGGACAATATAATCCAGACGGAGCGCTAGTAGGTAGTTATTACTCCCGGACAATATAATCCAGATGGAGCGCTAGGGTGAACGACTCCCGGACAATATAATCCAGACAGAGCGCTAGGGTGAACGACTCCCGGACAATATAATCCAGATAGAGCGCTAAGGTGAACGACTCCCGGACAATATAATCCAGATGGAGCGCTAGGGTGAACGACTCCCGGACAATATAATCCAGACAGAGCGCTAAGGTGAACGACTCCCGGACAATATAATCCAGACAGAGGTCTAGGGTGAACGACTCCCGGACAATATAATCCAGATGGAGCGCTAGGGTGAACGACTCCCGGACAATATAATCCAGATGGAGCGCTAGCGTGAACGACTCCCGGACAATATAATCCAGATAGAGCGCTAGGGTGAACGACTCCCGGACAATATAATCCAGACAGAGCGCTAGGGTGAACGACTCCCGGACAATATAATACAGACAGAGGTCTAGGGTGAACGACTCCCGGACAATATAATACAGACAGAGCGCTAGGGTGAACGACTCCCGGACAATATAATACAGACAGAGGTCTAGGGTGAACGACTCCCGGACAATATAATACAGACAGAGCGCTAGGGTGAACGACTCCCGGACAATATAATACAGACAGAGCGCTAGGGTGAACGACTCCCGGACAATATAATCCAGACGGAGCACTAGTAGGTAGTTATTACTCCAGGACAATATAATCCAGACAGAGCAACCTACTGAGCGTGAACTGATTTCCTATAATTTCAGCCAGGCTATATTTAGATTATTTCTCTTGGTCAGGTTGCATGATCTCACATTAACAGGGGCATAGTAAATACATAAAAAGTGGCTATGTCGAGGATAATAATTATATGAAAAATATATGTTGGTGCTTAACCCGTACAGCCCCGGCCGGTTTTATTATTTTTGCGCACCAGAACCCGGGCAATTTTCCAATTTTTTTTTTTTTTATAAATATATCAGAATGTGTTAGAAAATAATGATAGACATGAAGAAATGTGAAAAAAGTACTTACCTAGGCCATTTGGGGGTCCTGGCAGGTAGTGGGGGTCCCCAGCCTCAGAGGAGCCTTAGCGCCATTTCAAATCTCCCGCGCCAGCAGCCAGTTGCCAGCCGCCAGGCAGCATGACTTATTTTGCACCTCTCGGACATAAAGTGCGCTTCAGAGTTCATAGAATGTCTTTGTATATCACATAATTTCAATATAACTGAAGTTGTAGTGTGATAAGTGCCTTCATTCAAGTATTACAAGTGCGCACGAGTGTTAGCGTCCCCGTTGCCATGGTGATGGCGGCCATCTTGGGCGGCCATCTTTGCTCAGGACAATAACAAAACGCACGTACGAACACACGGCCAGACAGCGGACCGAGTGACCCACATTCCACAGCACCCTTCCCTCTTTCTTTCTCTGTCTGGCTGTCACTTTCACTCAAGGTCACTGTCTCTCCTTTTCATTGAATTATTTGTACTTGTTCATTGTTTTACCTAAGATTATGAGGTGTATATACATTGTTTTACGCACTTATTGTCTCGTATTCTTATAATTATTTGCACACAGTTTTATAAGTTTAGAATTTACTTAGTGTTTTATATTGTTCGGTACTTTGCACTTGTAAATTATATATATATACACACTGTTTTATATTCACTGTTTGCGTCTTTTATATACACTGTTAGTATTACATTATAGCGTCTTTTATATACACTGTTAGCATTACATTATAGCGTCTTTTATATACACTGTTAGTATTACATTATAGCGTCTTTTATATACACTGTTAGTATTACATTATAGCGTCTTTTATATACACTGTTAGTATTACATTATAGCGTCTTTTATTGCAGTCTTTGAACACTTTGAACACTTAGAAGTGCTCGAGGGTGTGATAATCCCTGAAGCAGGTGAGAAAACACAGTCCCACATCACATTCTTCACACATCGTCCAGGTGTCTGTCCGTTTTGGTGTGCGTCTGCCTGTGTTGCGACACACATGACACCGTCTGCGTGGGTTGGGTTTTACTTGGTTGGGCGGGACAAAATCGCAAAAGTGGCGTTGTGTCAGTCTGGCGGGGCCTTCTGGTGCTTGAAAACGAGCTGCGGGACGTTGCTGGCGGCGTGGACCATCCCTGAAGAAGAACAGAAGCTCCCGTGCAAGTTCGATGCAGTACGACTCCATCGTCTCAACTTCACCTGTTATTTCATGATATTGGATGTGGCAGTTGTAGAGGGTGAGGTCGAGTAGGTGGAAAAATAGTTTTTTATACCACCTCATCGTCTTCCTGGCACACTCGACTGACGATATGACAGAGTCTGACTTGTCAACCAGCCGCATGTTGATGTTGTAGTCAATGATTGCAACTGGTTTTTTGACCGCCTCACCTGTGGCTCTATCACGGCGTTTGGTGTCCTCTAAGCGGGGCAGGTGGATACTGGTGAGGATATTGACGTCACGATTGTCCATCCACGAGAGCATCAAGATATTATTTGCCTGGAGGTGGATGATGGAGCCCTTCTCCCGCCTTTCGGGTAGCTCTGGCATGTAGACACGATTCCTCCTGACGGTGCCACAGACTCCAGTGTTTCTGCTGTACAGGAATTTGGCAAGGGAAGGGCTGGTGTACCAGTTGTCGAGGTACAAGATGTGGCCCCTGTCCAAATATCCCTCCAACATGGTGATGACAACGGCCCCAGATATCCCATATGTCCTCTCCTCCACCAGTTCAGTGACCTTGCCCATGTAGAGGATGATGTCCGGGATGTAGCCGGTTTTGCAGTCGCACATCACGAACAGTTTCAGGCCATAACGGTGACGCTTGCTGGGGATGTACTGTCGGATGCTAATATTCCCCCTCCATAGCACCAGACTCTCATCAATGATTAGTTTTTGGTAAGGTTTGAAGGAGGCTGCAAACTTAGTTTTCAGGTATTCAAATATAGGTCTTATCCTCTCCATCGGGTCTTTGGTATTCCTGGGGCGTTCCTGGTTCCTGGTGTGGCTTGCCAGGCTATCAATAAAGTGCAGGTTTCCCATGATTGCCGTGAATCTATTCCTGCTCATGACTTTCCCAAAGAAGGGGGTTGCGATGAGGGGATCACATGACCAGTATTTCCTGAGAGACGTCTTCTTGGTGACCCCCATCAGGATGACCAGTGCCAGGAATGCGTAGAACTCATCGGAAGACAAATCCACCCATGAGAGACGTGCCGAGTTCCTCTTCTGCTCCTTCCCTGCCATAACATAATAGTTGTACCAGTTCGTCTGGTCAACAATCAAGCCGACAAGGTTGGCAGTGAAGAACTGCAGAAAAACACCCAGTCTTGTGGTGTCAGGTCCACGATTGGGCATGGTAGGGCCGGCCTCAGCTGCCCCCAAAAAGTGGTATTGTCCTGGTAGATAGTTCTCCCCATCCACCCAATCCCACCTATCAGCGCCTTCGTCGTCGCTAGATGGGGCATCGGGCTCATCAGGGTCATCGTCAGGGGCACCGGGGCTGGTTGGGCGGATGCGGGTGGAGAGTGAGCGGCGTGGGCGAGAGGTGGACCTGGGTCTGGAGCTAGACCTCGAACTTGATCGAGAGCTAGATCTAGAGCTCGAGTCGTTGCTGGGGCGTCTTATTTGCTTCACCGTCTGCATTCGACCGCGGGTGGCACGCCCGCGAGATATGACACGCCCACGTCGTTTGCTTGCAGGGCGTTGGGGCAGATCGGGGCGTTGTGGAGAGGCTGGTGATAATGCAGTGGCGCGGGAGGGGCCTGGTTCAGGTGAGGGAGACATTCGTGGGGGGGTGTACGGGATGGAGCCTGAAGGTGATAGTGGGGGGAAGAATGGCGAGGCGGAGAGTCTGGTAGTAGTGGTGGTGGTGACTCATCCCCCCCCCCTCGTGCTCTGGGTCAGGAGGGAAGAGGGAGCGTTTTGGGTCACGTGACCGCCCTTATCTCGCACCACGTTGTGCCATTTCTCCATCACCAGGTTGTTCTATTTGTCCATCACCACGTTGTTGTTCGTCACTATGTTTATGACGACCATAGAACCTCCCCGGGGTATTTTTCTTGAGTGGGGAGATTATGCGAAGTGGGGGAGAAGGCAGGCGGGGTTGTGGGGGTACCTCCTCTTCACTCCCAGACTCGCCCCTTCTTCTCTTCAATCCCTTTCGTTCTTCCCCAGGTACACGCACGTAATTTTGAGGGTCAGCAGGTTCATCTGCAACAACAACCTCTTCCCCACTTTCTGAGGATTCAGTGGGGTCTTGGGGAAGTGGGCGGCGGGGAGGTGCACTTGCCCCTTGCTGTCTTTGTGACGGCCTACGCCGCCTGACAGGAATCTGAGCAAGCTCTTCCTCTAGCTCTCTTATTTCGGCTTGGGAGGGGGCATACTCGTCTCCAGACTCGTCCAATGCCGAGTCAGTGTCACTATCAGGGCTGTCGGTGTCGTACAGTATATCCATGACCTCCTCTGTACTGCAGGGGTGGGTAAGGCGGGCACTATAACGTCGAGACATGGTGTTTCACTCGAGAGGGTGCGCGGTAAACTGACCATGAGGTGTGGGAAGGCGGGTGCCCTCTTCCGTCCCCACGCGCGCACGCGTATGGACAAAACGTTTTGGAATTAGTCCGCCGGATCCCAAAGTAGTTCCCATATAAATCTAGAGCCATTCTGAGACTTACGACTGGAGCTATAAGGGTGACGCGTTAGGCGTGTCTCTGGGGCTGTGCATTACATACATAGCCGACGCGTCAGACGCGTCGCTGGGGCTCCACGGGTTAATAATTTCGCACTGAGGTTCTTGTCCTTTTGACCTCTGTTTCTTATTTCTCCTATCTAGCATGATGATGTAATTCGTGATTTTGCTGTTCACTAACTGTTTCGGCTATTTGGATTGTTTATGCAATGATTTTCTTATGTGGCACTTCCTATCACCATTTCTCTTCTCTTCTCATATGATTGCTTATCGAGGGTGAAGAGCCCCAACGATTTAAATATTCCCAGGGCTCTTTATGCGTAGCTTGCATAAGCACTTTTTCATCGTAGTATTCGGGGGATAACTTTGCCTTGGTTGTTTGAGCCCCGCACTGTGATTGGTGGGGCCGTGCGAGGTGATGATTGGTGGGGCTTAACCTGCATTTCGGGGGCAACTCACCTGTTTGCCTGGGAATTGGAGAATGGGTCCACGGGTCAAATTTCCCGTTCTTGAGTTTCCTGTTCTCTGGAGAGTGGAAAATGTTGTCCATTAATCTTTTCTTCTTTTGATTTATAAATCCCTTCCTTCTGCTGTCGCTCGATTCTCTGACCACGGCTGCTCTGTATGGTTCTTCTTTGGGTCCCGTCACTTCAATAACAATGCAGTAGAATAAAGGAAAAGAAATGGAAGAAAAAATGTGTGAAGCTTATATCTAAGAATGTCAGAGAAATGGATGCAGTATTTCCTACTAAAATGGAGAAACTAATAAGGTTAAGACAAAAATAATATGTTCAAAATGACTCCAGGCCTGCCTTAATACTATCCATTAGGAAAACAAATGATTTATGCGGTATTAAGGAGAGCTATAGGGCAAGGCCACCACAGACTGGACAGTACATGTGGTCGATACAATACTTGTCTCGGAATTAACTATCCTGCAGCCACGAGAGACCCAGGCCCGCGCGGGAAGGGATGAGGGAAGCCCCAGACACCGCCAGACTATAAAATAAAACTAGGCACCTGTGCTCTCATTAACAATACAGGAGCAAATAAATAAACATAAGGCATCATTGTGCAAACTTACGATAAACTAACATAATCCCACAAGGGTTAAACAAAAGAGGTAATTACACTCGTGGCAACAAAGACAATGTGTTGCCCAGGACGGTATGGCGCCACTAAAGACAATGTGTTGCCCAGGATGGTATGGCGCCACTAAAGACAATGTGTTGCCCAGGACGGTATGGCGCCACTAAAGACAATGTGTTGCCCAGGACGGTATGGCGCCACTAAAGACAATGTGTTGCCCAGGACGGTATGGCGCCACTAAAGACAATGTGTTGCCCAGGACGGTGTGGCGCCACTAAAGACAATGTGTTGCCCAGGACGGTATGGCGCCACTAAAGATAATGTGTTGCCCAGGACGGTATGGCGCCACTAAAGACAATGTGTTGCCCAGAACAGTATGGCGCCACTAAAGACAATGTGTTGCCCAGGACGGTGTGGCGCCACTAAAGACAATGTGTTGCCCAGGACAGTATGGTGCCACTAAAGACAATGTGTTGCCCAGGACAGTATGGTGCCACTAAAGACAATGTGTTGCCCAGGACAGTATGGCGCCACTAAAGACAATGTGTTGCCCAGGACGGTATGGCGCCACTAAAGACAATGTGTTGCCCAGGATGGTATGGCACCACTAAAGACAATGTGTTGCCCAGAACAGTATGGCGCCACTAAAGACAATGTGTTGCCCAGGACGGTATGGCGCCACTAAAGACAATGTGTTGCCCAGGACGGTGTGGCGCCACTAAAGACAATGTGTTGCCCAGGATGGTATGGCGCCACTAAAGACAATGTGTTGCCCAGGACAGTATGACGCCACTAGAGAAAATGTGTTGCCCAGGACGGTATGGCGCCACTAAAAACAATGTGTTGCCCAGGATGGTATGGCGCCACTAAAGACAATGTATTGCCCAGGACGGTATGGCGCCACTAAAGACAATGTGTTGCCCAGGATGGTATGGCGCCACTAAAGACAATGTGTTGCCCAGGATGGTATGGCGCCACTAAAGACAATGTGTTGCCCAGGACAGTATGGCGCCACTAAAGACAATGTGTTGCCCAGGACGGTATGGCGCCACTAAAGACAATGTGTTGCCCAGGATGGTATGGCACCACTAAAGACAATGTGTTGCCCAGAACAGTATGGCGCCACTAAAGACAATGTGTTGCCCAGGACGGTATGGCGCCACTAAAGACAATGTGTTGCCCAGGACGGTGTGGCGCCACTAAAGACAATGTGTTGCCCAGGATGGTATGGCGCCACTAAAGACAATGTGTTGCCCAGGACAGTATGACGCCACTAGAGAAAATGTGTTGCCCAGGACGGTATGGCGCCACTAAAAACAATGTGTTGCCCAGGATGGTATGGCGCCACTAAAGACAATGTATTGCCCAGGACGGTATGGCGCCACTAAAGACAATGTGTTGCCCAGGATGGTATGGCGCCACTAAAGACAATGTGTTGCCCAGGATGGTATGGCGCCACTAAAGACAATGTGTTGCCCAGGACGGTATGGCGCCACTAAAGACAATGTGTTGCCCAGGATGGTATGGCGCCACTAAAGACAATGTGTTGCCCAGGATGGTATGGCGCCACTAAAGACAATGTGTTGCCCAGGACGGTATGGCGCCACTAAAGACAATGTGTTGCCCAGGACAGTATAACGGCACTAGAGAAAATATGTTTCCCAGGACAGTATGGCACCACTAAAGATAATGTGTTGCCCAGGACGGTATGGCGCCACTAAAGACAATGTGTTGCCCAGGACGGTATGGCGCCACTAAAGACAATGCGTTGCCCAGGACAGTATGGCGCCACTAAAGAAAATGTGTTGCCCAGGACGGTATGGCGCCACTAAAGACAATGTGTTGCCCAGGATGGTATGGCGCCACTAAAGACAATGTGTTGCCCAGGATGGTATGGCGCCACTAAAGACAATGTGTTGCCCAGGACAGTATGGCGCCACTAAAGACAATGTGTTGCCCAGGACGGTATGGCGCCACTAAAGACAATGTGTTGCCCAGGATGGTATGGCACCACTAAAGACAATGTGTTGCCCAGAACAGTATGGCGCCACTAAAGACAATGTGTTGCCCAGGACGGTATGGCGCCACTAAAGACAATGTGTTGCCCAGGACGGTGTGGCGCCACTAAAGACAATGTGTTGCCCAGGATGGTATGGCGCCACTAAAGACAATGTGTTGCCCAGGACAGTATGACGCCACTAGAGAAAATGTGTTGCCCAGGACGGTATGGCGCCACTAAAAACAATGTGTTGCCCAGGATGGTATGGCGCCACTAAAGACAATGTATTGCCCAGGACGGTATGGCGCCACTAAAGACAATGTGTTGCCCAGGATGGTATGGCGCCACTAAAGACAATGTGTTGCCCAGGATGGTATGGCGCCACTAAAAACAATGTGTTGCCCAGGACGGTATGGCGCCACTAAAGACAATGTGTTGCCCAGGATGGTATGGCGCCACTAAAGACAATGTGTTGCCCAGGATGGTATGGCGCCACTAAAGACAATGTGTTGCCCAGGACGGTATGGCGCCACTAAAGACAATGTGTTGCCCAGGACAGTATAACGGCACTAGAGAAAATATGTTTCCCAGGACAGTATGGCACCACTAAAGATAATGTGTTGCCCAGGACGGTATGGCGCCACTAAAGACAATGTGTTGCCCAGGACGGTATGGCGCCACTAAAGACAATGCGTTGCCCAGGACAGTATGGCGCCACTAAAGAAAATGTGTTGCCCAGGACAGTATGGCGCCACTAAAGACAATGTGTTGCCCAGGACGGTATGGCGCCACTAAAGACAATGTGTTGCCCAGGACGGTGTGGTGCCACTAAAGACAATGTGTTGCCCAGGACGGTATGGCGCCACTAAAGACAATGTGTTGCCCAGGACGGTATGGCGCCACTAAAGACAATGTGTTGCCCAGGACAGTATGGCGCCACTAAAGACAATGTGTTGCCCAGGATGGTGTGGCGCCACTAAAGACAATGTGTTGCCCAGGACGGTATGGCGCCACTAAAGACGGTCACAGCTCTCACGTGGGAACGAAGAAAGACAGCAAGAACAGAAGGCAGGCCTCCCCAAACTAGGCTACATGCTAATTCACACAAAACACAACTGAAGCAGCTAGCTCAGTTGAAAGTGACAATATATATACTGTATATACATATATACATTGTTTTGTGTATGTGAGTGAGGGAGACAAAGGGCAGAACTGCCTGTAGCGAGTGCCTCCCCCAGAGTTGAAAGAGTAACAGGGCTAAAATCAAAGGACGTTCGAGCCAAAATGCCTGGACACACAGAGTTTGAAACAATTTAAGTCATAGTAAGAGGGAAAGACTGATTCTGGGAGAGAGTTCCAGAGCTCAGCAGTTGAATAGAAGAAAGACAGAATAGCATTTCACTCTTGGGTTGGAGAGTTGTAAATAGTAGGGAAGGGATTGTGTTGCAAGACGGGTACTACGTACCCTACGTAGAGGTGGTATACACTGGGAAAGCTCTGAGGAACACTGATTATTGTAGTAGCGTTAGAATAGTGAGAAAGATGCAACATTGTTGCGAAGAGAGAGAGATTGCAAGGAGTTGGTGAGAGGACGGGAGTTAATGATATGAAAGGCTTTCCTTTCTACTTTGTCTACTATATATATATATAGAGAGAGAGAGAGAGAGAGATACATTGATAAATAAATATATATAGATATAAAGATAGATAGATCATTTTATGTCCAAGATAGAAAAAGAGCAAAGCAGATAAACCACCAACACCATCACTCCGACAGCAACCTCAAACATCATCAATAGAATAGCGATGCTCCAGCTACAGGAAGATACCGCAGTAGCCCCTCCAAAGCTGACACCAGCCAGTTTTCCATCTTATCTGCCCCTACTGCTAATAACAGGACTCGTGGCTTCAGACCACCGCCCACCACCAAACTGCATCACACAGTTGGCAGCTCTCCTTCCACCTCACCTGCCAAAGGGGCAGAGTCAAGGAAAGAAAATGTAGGACCAGCATTAGAAGGGCACAAAAACATCCCCAACCCCACTATTAAGGCGAGGTTTTTAGTGAGTTTCCTAGACTTCCATCAAGCTTGAAATTACACCCCCTTGACCCCCTTTCAAGATAATTTTGTATATTTTTCGGGAGAAAAATGTCCCGGCCGAAGGCTGATTCCTCTTAAATTGCAGGCTTGCTATCGCTCGCCAGGAAAAAATAGACACCTAAATGGGACGAAAGGTCTTAAAAGTGACATAAATTGGGTGAAAGTTCTTAAAATCGCCAAACTAATGGGGCGAACATCTTAAAATCTCAAAAGCAATGGGGCTAAACATGAGGGAGAAGGGGGTAAAGAAAAAATCCCTTAAGTGGAAATCTCCCCTTAAGGCTGTTTCTTCTCTTAAGACCAACAAGAGCCACCCTAGCAAGAAAATGAACAAGGAACGCGAGGAGCAGCTATTCAGAGGCTCACACTGTCACCTAAGCTTGGGCTCTCCTATTTCACTTTCCCTCAGGTTCCCGTGGGAGACACATATGTGACCAATAACAGTCAATTATGCCGGCTGCATCCTCGTTCAGGTTCCCCTGCAACACACTCTCATTCAGGTTCCCTTGCGAGGCCCTCCTAATGTTTTGCGATCCTTGCTCTGGGTAAAAATTTGGGTTTCCACGTTTTGCTATAACCTCGTTTAAAATCCTCTGCAATCATTCAGGAGAGATCAGCATCCCTTTCCCTCCTGTAAAGAGTAAGAAAAATCAACATAATAATATTAAGAAGAAGAGCAATTGCAGAGCCCACTCTCCCTCGATGATAGAAGGTGAGAATAGAACGCGGGAGATCCCAGATACAGCTGGGAAAGGTGTTTACCGCCGTGACCCTTGATTATATTAGAGTTAATATCTTCTCTGACATCATTGTCCCTACATTCAGTTAACCCGGGAATGGCGAGAACACTCTTAAGAGGTTTAGGTGGGCAAGGGCGAGGATCCTCTTACGAGGTAAGGCCTAAAACAAAACTTTTAAAAGGCCCCAGTAGCACTTACAACAATGTCTTTTGTTTTTTTCCCCTGCATACCTCATATCACTCTTCCACCTGTCAAAATCCCCTCCTTTCCCCCCCCCCCCCTTCAATTATCACCTATTTTCCCTGTTATTCCCTTATTCACTGGTATATTTTTGTGTAAACATCTCCAAACCGATCCTAGGGTGTGGCCATGTGTGTTACGTAAGGTAGAGACTGGGAGAGTGTGAAGGAGTAGCTCAGTACTGCTCAAGCCCTCGAGAGAAGAGGGTGTGAGGCCGGCTGGCTCACAATTGATGAATGAACCGCTCGCTAATAATTTGCGATTTTGACCATCCAAATGATATTCCCACTTGTTTTATTGTTGTTACAGGTTACTATCTTCATATTAAACGTATAATAGGCACATATGAATAAGTAATAACGATATTTATTGTAAAATGACGATTATAGGCAGAATGGAGCTTAATATTGCCGCCCAGAACTGTGGTGTTCACTACACCCTGCACGGGCTCGCCGGGTTAATATAACATCTCCATAACATGAAAACGCTATTTCGGTAGAGAAATTTCCCAGCCGGCTCCTCTAAAATTACATGGCATGAAAGTTTTGATATTGATAAATAAATACGACGAAAGGTCATAAAATCAACAAACAAATGGAGGGAATGTTGTACAATATCAGAACTAAATGAGATTAACATGTGGGAGAAGTGTGTTCAGAAAAACAACATACCTCCCCTTAAATTGTTGGGTATATTGATAGTTGCTAACTGTTGTTTCCCAAAATGTAAGGGTTAACACCCCAGCCGTGGGCCCAACATATGTTGAGTGAGAGAACCATGGCCATCCCTGCGGGGCCCGACATATGTCGGAAGGGTTTTTGAGCACATCGGCTCTGAGAGAGAGTCCACGCTTTGGGAGGATGATAGGTGGGCTCTGACCGCTCGGCATGGACCGAGTAAGGTGCCTGAGCTTCCCACCACAACATTCCACACCCCTCGCCACGCGAGACAAGGAAAAAACTCGGGAATTTACCGTATTTTAGGGTTTTTGCCCTCGTGTTGCGCAATTGTTGCAAGAGAACCAGTGGTCGTACAAGGATGATTCAGGTGTCATTGGAAAACTATTATCGCCCTTTCACAGATAAATAATTATATTATGCCCTGGCTCTTGTTTATGCATGAAAAAGAGCATGGATTGCAGCTCATTTAGGGTAAATATGCCCGCCAGGCAGGTAGAAGTTACAAACATCCCCGTTTGACAGAGCTTAATTGTTACTACCAATATATCTTTAAGGGAACCCACCTCGCTTTGTTTTCTCTTTCTCTCCCTCTCTCTTTGGCTTGTATCCATTCGGCCCCATTCAGCCTACTGTTTTAAGACTTTTACTCCATCCAGGTGTCAATATATCCCTGGCGAGCGGTAGCAAGCCAGCATATATATATTTTTGTTTTGATAAGCAAGCTAAATTTGTAAATTTTTCGATAGAAAAATTTCTCCGGTGAAACCGGATTTCTCCATACAATGCTGGCTCGCTATCGCTCGCTAAGAAGAAAGCGGCACCTGGATGGGGATAAACGTCTTAAAACAGTTGGCTGAATGGATACAAGGCAGGGAAAGAGAGAAAAGGGGAGAAAGATACAAAAAAAAGCCGGTGGCCCCTTTAATAGGATATATACATTATTGTGGACACCTTAATTACCTCTTTCATACCTCTATATTTTACAGAATTGCTGTATTAGAATAATATATATACTGGCAGCATAATGTGATATAAGTATTTAATTTTACACTCTATGACACACTCTACAAGTAGACATGCCGTTTTGCCCAAAATAAAACGGCATATCAAACTCTGTGATGGGTCACCATCATCACTACTAATCACTATCACCATTACTATCATCAGCATACTATTATAGTCTATTATAGTCCTCAATACTACTCTTACCATCATCAATACTACTCTCATCATCACTACTACTGTCATCATCAATACAACTTACACCATCATCACTACTACTGTCACCATCGTCACTACCATTATTACTACTGTCATCATTATCACTACAACTATCATCATTACTAGTCATCATTATCACTACTATTATGACTATCATCACTACTACTAGTAATGTCACCATCATCAATACAACTACAACCATCATCACTACTATTATCACCATCATCACTACTATCACCATCAATCCCACTATTACTACCATCACTTCTAATGTCAACCAAACTAACTTAACCTAGCAAATACGGAGCGAGATTTTTTCGCCCCCAGAACGATGGCGTTCTGTGTATGTGCCCCTACCATATTTTGGACCTAAAATCATAACTATTGCACAAATTCAATACATATTTTTTGACCGAGGTTTGCATTCACGCAACAAATGTTAGTGTGAAATTTTGGTGAAAATCCGTCCAACGATCTAGGAGGAGTTTCGGGACAGACGGACAGACGGACGACGACAACGACAGATATTTTGTTTCCATACTGGGGGGGGGGGGGGGGATACCAAACTCTGCTTACGCAGAGTTGATAATTATGTTTTACGAGCGATAGCGAGCGTGTACCATAATAGTCACCGGCCTTCAGCTGGGACATTTGTCTATCAAAAATGTACAAATTTATCTAGAAGGGGGATCATGGAGGAGTATTTTTAAGCTTGATGGAGGTTTAGGGAGGAAACTGAAAAATATTTAAAAACTAACTATATAAGTAAATAAAGACACCCATCCCCGCTTTAAGGATCTTGTTTGTTCCCTAGACCTCCATCAACCTTAAAATAAATTTGTACATTTTTCGGTGGAAAAATGTCCCGGCCAAAGGCTGGTTCCTCTTAAAATACAGGCTCGCTATCGCTCGCCAGGAAATAATCGACACCTAAATGGCACGAAAGATCATAAAGTTAACAGAAATGGGGCAAAAGTTCTTAAAATCGACAAACTAACGGGGCGAACGTCTTAAAATCTCAAAAAGCAATGGGGCTAAAGATGAGGGAGAAGGGGGTCCAGAAAAAATCCCTCAAGTGGAAACCCTCCCTTAAGCCAAGAGCTACAGCATAATATCCAGCTACCCCAGTTTACTTCCCCGGATGGGACGTCACAAAGGTCCACTGACTCAAGGTTCCTCTTTACTATACCCTGTCCATTATAGGTAGGCCAGATATCATAAATCATAACCTCTCAAAAAGGGCTAGAGTAAATGGGTTGTATATTTCCACACCTATTCCCTATCTGACATTTTTCAAACGGTAGAAATATTAGCTATATTACTCTGGTCATTTCAGAGTTATAGAGGTTAGTAGCTTGTCTTTCGGTTTGTGTTTATTTATCAATATATTGTTGAGTTTCCTCCTAGACCTCAACCAAGCTTAAATAAACAGCCCCTCGACCTCCTTTCAAGATAAATTTGTAAATTTTTCGGTAGAAAAATGTCCCGGGCAAAGGCCAAATTCTTCTAAAATTACAGGCTCGCTATCGCTCGCCCGAAAATAATCGACATCTAAATGGTACGAAAGATCTTTATATTGGCAAAGAAATGGGGCGAAAAGTCTCAAAATCGCGAAACTAATGAAACGAACGTCTTAATATTTCAAAACTCATATACTAAACATGAGGGAGAAGGACCTCCTCCTTTAATTGAATGGACTATACATAGCGTGAAAGGCGACCGCCTGCCTGTCTCGCCCGGCCCAGGAATCAAACTATACTCTGTTTCAATTAAGTAAGCCAGAAATCGTGAACCCCAACCTTTCTGACTAAAAAAAATGGCTGGAGCAAATGGGCTATCATTGTTCACACCTATTGGGGATTATACATATTAAATTCCAGCCAATTTTGTAGTAAATTTAAGTGCATTCATTTATCTTTTCCCCCTAGATATATTCTTGACTTTTTCTCCTCAGAGTTATTTTACTTTAAGCTAAGGGTGGTATTTGTACAAACTAACCTAGCCTAACCCAACCTGCCAAGCTTTTAACCTAATCCAAACCTAGCCTAGCCTATAGCCAGCCAATCTGTTGTTCTTCTTAACTCTAGTAGATATTGTATTTAGTATCCTACTGTAGCTATATATATATGTAATTTTAGTTGTTGCTTGCACGATCTTGTAGTAACCTTTGACTGATACATTTTGTTTTGTTTTATCTAAAAAGAGTAGGCTACTGCTTTACTAGGCTACACTGACACCAGGGCCATCTGTTGATACAGTATATTAACCCCTTGTGTGTGGTCACACTTTATTTTTATATAATCTCTATTTGGTGAATTGTATATTTAGTTACATATTCTGTTATATATATATATTTGTTTAAGGTTAGGTTATCACACCTGGTAGCCTATTTCTGTGTATTTCAATTTTATTATTTTCGGTTAGGCTATTCAACGCTGGTAGCCTATTGGTGCATATTTTTTTTTGTTTTTTAAACTTTTGGTTAGGCTATCGCCCCTGGAAGCCTAATTCTGCGTATCTCACATTTTTTGTTTTCGGTTAGGCTATCACCCCTGATAACCTATTGTTGTGTATTTCAACATTGTTTTCGGTTGAAGTGATTGAAGTGTTTCTAAAGTGAGTGAAGTATTTTAAAGTGAGTTAAGTGTTTTAAAGTGAGTTAAGTGTTTTAAAGTGAGTGAAGTGATCTGAAGAAACTGACTGTTACTATGCCTCGCACTTGTACGAACTGCGCCAGTAGGTTTGGTGAGTCCATGTTTGTTACTGTCGATCTTCAAGTCTGCCATCTCTGCCAGCAACAAGAGAATTTGACAGTGAAATTAGATGAAGCCTACAACAAGATCAACGTCTTCACCATGAAGCTGGAATCACTCCAAGAGTTTGTAACACTCAACGTTGGAGTACCACAAACTTCAATTGTCACCGCAACTCCAGCAGCCACCAACGCCCCAACTGCCAAGAATTCAACGCCTGCAGTAGCCATTTCATCTGATGGTTCCGATACTCAAGAAACAAATAGTAACTCTCTTCCCCCTCAAGACAACTTCCGTGTTGTGAGGAACAACGTTTGCCCCAAGACCAGGAAACCCATACCGATTACCGAGTGTCATAACCGCTTCCAGATACTCGCAGACTCAGATGACGAAGCGGAAATAGAAGAAGTCCGGCTCGTGGGAGACTCGATGATACATGGTCAGCTCACAGAGTTTTGCGCCAGAGGACCTAAGACCAGGAACGTTTTTGTATCCCTGGTGGTGGTGTGGACGACGTAGTTGCTGCAGTTGATGAAGTATCTAAGCTGGCCCCTGCTAATACAATGTACGTCATCCACGTTGGATCCAACGATGTACAGCGAACCCGGTCGGAAGATTTGCTTTTAAAGTACCAGCAGCTGATCAAGTCGTTTAAGGAGAAGTCATCAAGGATCATCGTCTCAGGAATCGTCCCCCGGCTTGGTGTAGAGAGCCGATTTTACAACATAGCCAGCAGCACAAATCGTTGTCTAGCAAACCTCTGCAGGAAGGAAAACGTGGGATTCGTCGACACCTGGGACAATTTCTACTACAATGACTATTTGTTTTCGGACGATGGAGTTCATCTGAACCAGGTGGGAGCAGCACGTTTTGGGCGTCTTCTCAACGATGCGGTGAAGGATTTTCGGAGAAGAAATCGACTCGGCACAGGACAACCAGGAAGGAGAACCGAAGACAGCGAGGGCGGCAACCTGCGAAGGAATTAAATGCTAATCTGTCAAGAACCGCGAATTTGGATAAAGCTCCATCAACACGACCCAAATTCAAAACCGCCAGGGATAACGACCGAGGACCGATGTCAGCCATGAATGTAAATGTAGATCTGATCAGAACCAAAAATTTGATTAAAGAACGTTCTGTGAGTTCTAAAACCACAACTTTAAAGGTTTTCTATGCAAACGCTCGTAGCATACGCAATAAATTTTCAGATTTAGAGGAACTAGTGTTTACTGAAAATTATGATGTGATTGGTAAAACAGAATCTTGGCTCAATACAGTAGATAGAGACTTTTTAGCAGAGTATTCACTTCCCGGTTATGTAATTTTTGAGAAAAGCCGAATAAATAAAAATGGAGGTGGCGTTTTATTTGATATCAAAGAAAGTCTTAACCGGTCGGGTTAAGACTCTTGTCAATATCTCAAATTATGAACGTCGACACATCTTTTGTGCTAATAAAGAATAATAAAGGTACAAAAATAATACTTGCATTAATATACAGACCTCCAGCTCAATCAGTGCAAACTGACCGAGAAATTTATGAACAAATTGCAGATGTAAGTAACTCACAAGATACCATATTTTTGGGCGACTTTAATTTACCTGTGACCAAGTGGAAGTGGGGCGATACTCTTGCTTCACACTCCGGACATGACTTGCATACGAACTTGCAAGAGAGTTCGCTTTATCAATTTGTTCGAACACCGACCCGTGGTAATAACGTTCTTGACATTGTACTTGCAACAAAAGAAGAATTAATAGAGAATTTGAATGTTGGTGATGAATTCAGTAACAACGACCATCGTACGATAACTTTCACTTTAAACTTTACTAGTAACGAACCAAATAGTAGCATCGAAAAAGTCCCTAATTTCAAGAAAGCAAACTTTCATAAACTTAGAGCTATGTTTAAAGAAACTGACTGGAGCTTTTTAATTAACAATAACGACATAAATACATCTTGGAAGTTATTCAAAACCACTTACCTAAAAGCAGTGCAAGACTGCATACCATCGAAAATACGGCGTCCAGGCCATAATAATAAGCCCAAATGGTGGAATAAAGATATTTCAAACTGCCTGCTTGCTAAAAAAATGTCTAATGATAGATTAAAATCCTCACAAAATGACGAAGAACGGGTGAAATTTGTAGAGCTACGACGCAAAGCCAAAAAGTTAATTAAGCAAAGTAAAAAGACCCTAGAGTTACATATTGCGAATCAAAGTAAAACAAACCCGAAAGAATTCTATAGTTATATCAGAAAGAAAAAAGTAGTTACTTCAACTGTTGGACCGTTAGTCGATGAAAATGGAGAATACACCAAAGACGAAGTACAAAATAATGAGTAATGCCCTCAATTCCTTCTTTGCATCAGTTTTTACAACAGAAGACCTCAGTGATATCCCTACACCATCGCCGATTCAGATTGATAATTCAGATGTTCTAAGCAATATCACCGTTACAGAGAGAGAAGTATTGAATGTTTAGATAAACTCTATCTATCTATCTATCTATCTATTGCCTGACGCCGTGATCCCCGAAGGGGTGGCCACGAACGAACCGCCCCCATGCACCTCTGTCCCCAGTCAGTCGACACCCCTCCCCCCAACCAGCACCGCCTTCATTCATGTAGTTCCTCACTCCATCCTTCCACCTCATATTCGGTCTACCTCTCCCCCTCTGTCCCTCCACCTCGCTCTCGTACACCCTCTTAGTCATTCTCTCGCTTTCCATACGTTCCATATGGCCGAACCATCTCAAGTTGTTCCTTTTCACACTTTCCAGCACATCTACCTCCACACCACACCTCCTTCTTACTTCCTCATTAGTCTGTCTATCCCTCCATGTAATTCCGCACGCACTCCTTAAGTAATTCATTTCCACTGCTCTCACTCTTGGTCTGAGTCTCTCAACCAACGTCCATGCTTCGCTTCCGTAAGTCAGTGTCGGGATTACCACACTGTCATGCAAGGACTTCTTCACTTCCATACTGACCACCCTATTTCTTGTTACTGCTTTTAGCGTTCCTACAACCCTCTTCCCCTGTTGTACCCTCTCCCGCACCTCTTCATCCATAGTCCCATCTTTACTCAACACACTGCCCAGATACTTAAAAGAGTTGACGATCTCCATAGCCTGACCGTTCAGCTTCACCTCACACTCTGTGACTTCACCCCTTTCGAAGACCATAACCTTGCTCTTCCCCGTATTTACCTTCAAATTCCGTTTTTCGCACACTGTTCCAAACTCATTTACCAGACCCTGCAACTCCCATTCATTATCACTCATCAGAACTGTATCATCCGCAAACAGCAGTATAGGTAGCTTCCACTCAATTCCCTCCCTTTTCAGCGATACACCAACATCCACTGCTCTTGATAGTATTTCTTTCATAACTCCATCCATATATAGAGTAAACAACCACGGGGACATCACACACCCCTGTTTCAAACCAACATTCAGGTCAAAGAACTCGCTCTGCTCACTCTCCACACGTACTGCCGCCTTTGCACCCTCATACATGCTCTTCACTGCTTTCAGCAACTTGCCCTCTACTCCGTATATTCTAAGTACTTTCCACAAACCTTCTCTATCCACTCTGTCATAGGCCTTCTCCAAGTCCATAAAGGCAACATACACCTTTTGTT
This sequence comes from Lithodes maja, assembly GCA_037953745.1. Taxonomy (NCBI): domain Eukaryota; kingdom Metazoa; phylum Arthropoda; class Malacostraca; order Decapoda; family Lithodidae; genus Lithodes; species Lithodes maja. The sequence goes on from JBAKBP010012519.1 coordinate 47,180, forward strand.
TCTTCTCCAGATACTTCTCCACAACACAATTCAGGGTAAAAATCTGATCTACACATCCTCTTCCCTTCCTAAAGCCTCCCTGCTCGTCGCCTATCCATTTCTCCGTTCTCACTCTCACTCTCTCAATCACTACCCTACTGTATACCTTCCCTACTACGCTTAGAAGACATATTCCTCGGTGGTTACCACACACTCCTCTTTCCCCTTTGCCCTTATATAGGGGGACTATTATGCCAGTCTTCCAGTCATCGGGTGCACTCCCCTTCTCCCATGCTAGTTTGCACATTTTCCATACCCATTCTATCACTATCTCACCACCATACCTCAACATTTCCCCACACACTCCATCTGTTCCTGGTGCTTTCCCCAACTTCACTCTTTTCATGGCTTCCCACACTTCTGACCTCCTGATCCCCACCTCCTCCTCCACTACTTCTCTTCTTCTCCCTCCCATACCATATCCAGCTATGTTTGCTGGCTCTTCATTCCTTTCATTTAGCAACTCACTGAAGTACTCCCTCCATCTTTCGACTCTCTCTTGCTTCTCGGCTAGCATTCTCCCATTCTTATCTTTCACACCCTTACTATTTCCCTTGCTACCTTCCCTAACTTTCTTGACTTCTTTCCAGAACAGTTTCTTACTCTCCCTCCATTTTACACTCAAATTCCTTCCAAATTCCTCATCTACTCTTCTCTTACTTTCCTTCACTACTCTCTTCACCACCCTCTTACTCTCCACGTACCTCGCTCGTTTCTGTCTCTCGGAATCTTCATTCCCTCTACTACCCAACCACTCTCTATATGCTTTCTTCTTTTCTTCCACAGCTATTCTTACCTCTTCTGTCCACCATGCTGTACCTTTCACTCCTCACTCCACACACCTCCTCACATGCTGCACAGATCTCATCCTTAAACACCTTGCTCATCTCCTCCACTTCCTCCATAACTTCCAGGTCGAACCCACCTAGTCGTCTTTCCACTGCTCTCCTGTACTCCTCCCTGACTTCCTCCTCCTGCAACCTCTCCACCCTCCTCACCATTCCACCCTCCTCTCGCCTCCCTCCCGCTCTCCTCACCCACTTCTTTTGTATCCTAACCTTAGCTACCACTACATAATGATCAGACAGACCCCCTCCAATACCCCTATACACCCTAGCATCCATCACAGATTTCTTCATTCGTTCATCCACACATACATAATCAATCAATGACTTTCGTTCCACCACTGTCTTATCCTTCATCGTCAACATCCGTTTCCACGTGTACCTGTGGATCATTCTGTGTCGGAAGAAGGTGTTGGCTATCCACAGCCTCCTCCCCACACATACGTCCACAAGTGCACTACCATTCCCATTCACCTCTGATGGTACCCCCCACCCTCCCACCACTCTCTCAACTTTCCTATCACCCACCTTACCATTCATATCCCCAATCAGAAATATTCTTTCGTTCTTGTCAAACTTCTCCAGGCACGCCTCCACATTCATCCAGAACTCCTCTTTCTTTCTTTCAAGTATATCCTCTGTCGGGGCATACACGCATACAATCACCCACGTTTGTATTCCTACTTTCATTCTCACCCACACAATCCTTGAACCCACAGACCCATACTCTCTTACACATTCCTTCCATTTGCTACTTACAAACAAACATGCACCTTCTCTCGCTGTTCCTTCACTCACTCCAGCACACACATCCATTCCACACTCCCACTCTCTCACATCTGAACCTTTCCATTTGGTCTCTGTCATTCCACATACATCCAGCCTGGCATTCACTAACACTTCCAGAACCTCTCTCTCTTTTGTGCCATCATTCATGCCACTAACATTCCATGTAGCCATTCTCAGAATGTCCGAAGGCATGTCCTTAGTCGGTCGTGGTTCGTCAACGTTGGTTCCGTCCGCATCCGAGGCTGTTCGTTCGTTTTTTTTTTTTGCTTAGATATTTTTTCCGGGTGGGGGTCGCAAGCCCACCGACCCAACCTCTTTAGTCGCCTCTTACGACACGCAGAAGGCACATGGATTGTGATCTAGGTGATAAATGTAATTTGTAAAAATTATCATTGCTTTAAAATTACACAAGTGAAAATACTCCTCTGTTAGAATGCATTTTGACAGTTGAAATGTATCGATATGACAAAAATAACCTCAAGGGTGCTATTCAGGCCGTAGCGCGGTTCGTAGAGCACTCGCCTGCAAACCGAGAGGTTGAGTGATCGAGGCTCGGGTAGCCAATGTGCGCTATTAGCAGATGACAGTGCTGTGGTGGACGGCGCGGTCAAGTAATCTGTGGCAACTGTCTACTAAGTCCCTGAAACATCAGGACACTCACCCTAGCCAAGCTCTTCTTACAGTTTCTTACAGTAGATCCTCTGGAAAAAGGCAAACTAGGCCTGTGTATCCAGCTCAGTACCAGTACTTGCACTGCTGCGGTCGTTCACGGTGTTGGCGGCGGCGGTAGCAGATGCAACATTTTTACTATTCTGTATTTTTGCTTTATAATCAAACTTCAAATCTTGTCTTCCCCATGCTTTATCAAGATTACTTTCAAACTCCCTTATTGATTCGAAATCGACTACATACTGGGGCAGTGCGTTCCACTCATTTACCACTATATCACAAAATGAGTTCTTTGCCTTTTCAAGTCTATTTCTTTCTTTGTAAATTTTCTTAGAGTGTCCTCTCGTTCTTGTTCCCTCCCGCATCAATAAGATACCTTCACACACATCCTCATCATACTTTCCTGACACTATCTTAAAAGTCTCTATCATATCCCCTCTCTTTCTCCTATATGCCAGTGTCGGAAGCCCCAGTGTCCTCAATCTCTGCTCATAGCCCGCGTTCTTCAACGTTGGTACTAGCTTGCTAGCTCTCCTCTGCACCTTCTCCACTGCTTCTATATCCTTTACCATATATGGAGCCCACACCTGGTTCGCATATTCCAGGTGCAGCCTAACCAGCGCTGTATAGATTCCTGAAGATTTCTTCGTCAAGTGACACAAATGTCCTCCTTATCAGCCCTACAATTCTATTGGCTTTGTTTATCTTTTCTGTTAAATGTTCTGAGAAATTTAACTTATTGTCTATCACTACTCCTATATCCTTTTCTGCATTCACTTCCTCCATCGCTTCATACATACTGTATCCTACCTTGTCTATCTTGCTTGTCCCAATCCGCATGTACTTGCATTTTTTTGGATGAAAAGGCATTAACCAATGCTCAGACCATCCCTTCATGCCCTCCACATCTCCTTGAAGCAAACCCACATCTTCCTTACTCCTCACTCTTCTATACAGCTTAGTGTCATCCGCATACAGGTATACCTCACTTCCATTAGTTATAACGTCAGGTAAGTCATTGATAAATATAACGAATAGTGGTCCCAACACAGATCTCAGAGGTACCCCACTTGTAATTTCCTTCCACCCCGAGCCTATTCCATTCACCAGTACCCTCTGTCTCCGATCTTTCAGGAAGGCTTCTATCCATTTCACACATTTCTCCCCTATATTATAGCTTCTAACTTTCTCTATTAACCTTTTATGTGGGACCTTATCGAAGGCCTTCATAAAATCGCAATATACCACGTCTATTACATCACCATCCTCTAGAATTTGCATCCAATCATCTACCACCTTAATTAGCTGTAGTACCGTCGACCTCCCCGGCAAGAATCCGAACTGTCTCCCACTGAAAAGTTAGTTTGATTTCATATGCTCCATTATTCCTTCTCTAATTACCGTTCCATTAGTTTACACACAACACTTGTCAAACTGATACCTTACCTTATGATGTGTTCGCCACTCTTCTAGCGGCACCAAGGAGCGCGACGCCCCTCGTTATGGGTGGTGATTTGGTGCAGTAGACTGTTTGAAGCGACAGCTCGCTCCCTTGCGAGGATGGGCTCGTCTGGCACTTTTTGCAGTTCGACATCTAGGGCTCTCTTGAAGTTGTCTAACGAGATGTCCCTCATGTCTCTTACTCGCCATGAGAGTTTGTTGAAGAGACGTGGGCCTCTGTGTGATAACCAGCCCTCTCGCAGAGAGCCCATAGCACCCCTGTTATTCATCCGGGGGATTTCGCATTCCCAGCCTCTCCTATCACTGAATTTCATGACTATTGGAGTATGTAGGTTTGGTACTAAACCCTCTGCGATTTTCCACGTGTATATTATTAGGTAACGTTCTCGTCTACGTTCCAGCGAGTACAGGTTCAATGCTCTTAAACGCTCCCAATAGTGTAGCTGTTTTATCGAACTTATATGCGAAGTGAAATTTCTTTGTACACTCTCTACGTCATTTATTTCACCTGCTTTGTATGGGGATGTTAATACGCTACAGTATTCAAGCCGCGGTAGCACTAGAGATTTGAAGAGCATTATCATAGGTAATTCACCGCGTGTTTTAAAAGTACGCAGAATCCAACCCGTTAGACGTTTCGCAGCCGCCACTTTGACCTGGTTATGTACTTTGAAACCCATATTTTCAGACATTAATACCCCAAGGTCTTTCACACTGTCTTTTTCGTTCTATTATGTGGTTAGATTCTGTAAAGTCATTTGTAATTTCTTTAACACCATTATTATCTCCGTACCGTATTAATTGGAATTTTTCTTCATTGAATTGCATGTTGTTTTCCCTGGTCCACTGGAACACTACATTCATGTCTTCCTGCAGTCGGCCCGTGTCCTCTTGTGTGTTTACTATCTTGCTTAATTTTGTGTCATCAGCAAAAGACGACACCGTACTGTGTCTGGTGTTGGTATCTATGTCGCAAATTAGTATGAGGAACAGAAGGGGCGCTAGCACTGTTCCTTGGGGCACTGAGCTTTTGACATCCGAAGGCTCAGATGTGACTTGGTTTACTGCTACTGATTGTTTTCGGTTTACGAGGAAATTGTATATCCACCGTCCGATTTTCCCAGTTATACCTTTTGCTTTCAGTTTGTGGGCTATTATACCATGGTCACATTTATCAAATGCCTTAGCAAAATCGGTGTAAATGACATCCACGTTTTTCTTTTCTTCTAGCGCTTTAAGAATTTTGTCATAGTGTTCCAAAAATTGTGAGAGACATGATCTTCCTGCTCTGAACTCATGTTGACCGGTGTTGTGTAGTTCATTTGCCTCCATGAATGTTGAAATTTTGCTTCGCAGGACTCGCTCGAAAACTTTAATGATGTGAGAGGTTAGAGCTACTGGGCGGTAGTTTTTTGGTAGTGCTTTAACTCCCTCCTTTATGCAGTGGGGCAATTATTGCGTTTTTCAAGCTATCTGGTATGTCACCAGTGTCTAGACTCCTCCTCCACATTATAGCCAGGGGTTTTGAGAGGTTTTCCTTACATTTCTTCATTAGGATCGAATTCCATGAATCCGGGCCTGGTGCCGAGTGGGATGGCATGTTGGAAATGGCCTCTTCTATGTCTTTTGGACCGAAATCAATATCCAGCATCTGGGGGGTTTCCGTGGGGGAGGTTTCCATGAAAAATATATTTTGGTCTCTGATGACATTTGTTTCATCAGGCTCACTGAATGCCATTTCATACTGCCTGCTTAAGAGTTCGCTCATTTCCTTTTTGTCCCCTGTGAAAGAGCCATCCCCTTTGCTCAGTGGGCCGATGTTTGATGTTGTTTTAGCCTTTTGTTTGGCGTATGAAAAGAAGTATTTGGAGTTTTCCTTTATACCTGCAATAGCTTTCCTCTCCTCTTCCATATGTTGTAGTTCATATGATATTCTTAGCCTTTGTTCAATTTCCACAATTTCTCTATCTATTTCGGCCTTTTGCCTATCCTGTAGATTTTGATGTGTGCGTCTTTGTGCAAGTAATTTTCTTCTTCTGTACAGCCTCCTCCTTTCCCGATCTTGTTTGCTTCTTCGTTTTGTTTGTCTTGCAGGTATATGGTGGCTACAGATTTGAGTCATGGTTTCTGTTATTAAGACTAGACATTCTGCTGGTGTCAGGTTATTCATTAAATCTTCCCAGTCTATTTCCTCCATTTCTTGATTTACCTCTTCCCACCTAATGTTTTTGTTATTGAAGTTAAATTTACTGAAGGGGCCGGTTTTTGTTCTCGATTCTGAGGTTGTCTGTACACTTTCTAAGGTTGTTTTGATCTCAATTAATTTATGATCTGAGTATTTGTGTCCGATATGTTAATGCTGTGTACTAGAGAGTCGTTGTTAGTGAAGACCAGGTCTAAGATATTGTTTTCCCGTGTGGGTTCAGCAATATGTTGGGTAAGACTAAAAAAATTGCAGCAAAGTTCAAAAAGCTCTCTCGTATTAGTAGTTGCTTCTCCGGTGTTATTTGCCACTAACTGGTTTTCTAGTTGTCTCCATTTAATGTTTGGTAGGTTAAAGTCTCCTAGCCATATAATATTTGGTGTTGGGTTGCCCAGGGTTTCCACTTCTGATTTTATTTTGTTGAGCTGGGTTTTGAATTCTTCTCGGGATGAGTCTGGAGGCCTGTATGTAACAATAACTGCTAAATTTAGGGATTCTATTTTAACTCCAAGTATTTCCACCACTTCATTATTGTTATTTAGGAATTCAGTACATATCAGTGAGTCATGGATGTACAAGGCTACACCTCCATGTGATCTATGCGTTCTGTCCGCCCTATGTAGGTTGTAACCAGGAATCCATACCTCACTATCTTGCTGATCTTTAATGTGAGTTTCTGTGAGAGCCACAAATATAGCGTTTCCTTCTAGCAGGCCCCTAATAAATGGTACTTTGTTCGTGGTTCTATTTTTTAGGCCTTGGATATTTGCAAACAAGATTGGGGGAGGGATTGTTTGGAGTACTATGTGTACCTAATAGTCTTCGGGATGTATTTGCCACTCTTGGGAGGCCAGGAGGTGCTCGAGGTGTTCTATGTGTTCTTCCATCTCCCTCAGTCTCTTCATCTTCGTCTGCCCTTTCCCTCCTTGCCTTTTTCCTCTGTCTTGTCCTCGCATAGCTAGAGAGTTTTTTGGGCTACCATTCGTGTTAGGTCTAGCATATCTCCAAGTCCCTTTAATATGAAAAGCTGGGCATTTCATATTGTAGCAGGTCTTGTTCTCAAGTGATGTCTTGCAAAGGGATGGGTGGTGGTATTTGCAGGTTTCACCAAATCTACATTTTCCATGACTGATTATGTTGTTGCAAATTTTGGGATGAGCAAATCTACATGACTTCCCATTATATTCGCCCTTTTGACCAAAGTAGCACCTTCTTTCCAGATAATATCTGCACACTGGTGTAGACAACCCCAGTAGGTGTGGCTGGGGCTGCGAGGGGTTATGTGGTGAGCTAAGTGTGGTTGTGGGTGATAGTGGGCTTGGTGTATGGGTGGGTGAGGCCTGCAGGGGGGTGGAGTTATGGGTCGGTTGTAGGTGGGCAGGTGGCAGTGGTGAGGGGGGAGGCGATGTGGAAGGGGAGCCTGATATGGGGGCTTGTTGCATCCTACGTTCATCCTGCAAATGTATTTGATCAACAGCAGTAGGGTGGTCAATAGCCATAGATGGGATTAATGTGGGGGTTTCTGGGTCTGGGGAGGTGTGGGGAGATTTGCAGCATGGTTTGTGGATTTGTAGGGTGCGAAAGGTTGTTGTTCGGCAGGCGATGTGTGTTGATGTGCGGGAGGCAATGTGGGCTTTTGCATGGGAAGGTGTGCGTGTGTTGGTTGTGATACTAGTATGGGCCCTGAGGCCCCAATAGTTCCCCATTTTCTGTGAAAAGTAGCTATGTCTTGGCTATATTTCGGTCTATCTTGTACTTCTGTATTTTCTACAGTCTGTATGACTTGCCATGTGATATCGAAACAACTATCGCAGAAATGGAGGTTCTTCCCTCTTGTATTGTACGCCTCATTTATTGGTATCAATCCTATGCAAATCCACTGGTCTATAATTTCCTGGATCATTTCTCTTTCCCTTCTTAAATATAGCTGTTATGTTCGCCTCTCTCCAGTCCATCGGGATTTGTCCTGTATTAAACGATACCTCAAATAACATTTTCAATGGCTCTACTAACATCTCACCTCCTTCCTTTATGATTCTTGGGTGTATCCCATCCGGTCCCGGGGACTTACTTCTGTTAATTTTTTCTATAGCCCTTCTTATTCTAGCATGGGAAAACTCTATTAGTTCTAGTGCCGGTGCCTGTTTGATGGAAATAGTAGGCACTGCATCATCCGACTCCACTGTTAGTACCTCCCCAAAGTATTTCCCCAGCACCTCTGCTTTCTCCTTATCAGTCTCCGCTCTACTCCCATCATCCAACCCCCCTACCAGCTCTGGGATCCCTACTCTTCTTGTTAACTTTTCCTGAATGTACTTCCAGAATATTTTTGGATTATCCTTCACGTTTCTTGCAATCTCTCTCTCCCTCTCCTTGTCTCCCACCTTATTTTATTGTTTATTTGTCTACGTTCCAAATCCACTACTTTAGCTTCTATACTAGACCCCCTGTTCTTTTTTAACACTTTTAATCTATCCCACAACCGTTTCTTTCTTCTTATCAAAGTCCACAGCTTTCTTTTCATTGGTAATTCTGGGTTCGTTCTTTTCCTCAATTTTGTTTATCCTTATATTCCCTTACTGGTACACATTTGGATATAGCATCCTCCAGTTTGACTCTAATCTTCCTCCACATTCCTTCAGCGTCTTCACCGTTCAAGTATTCCCCCCAGTCAATGTCCAAACACCTTCTCAGCAGCTCATAATCTGCTCTGTCATATATGTATATTTTTGTATTGCTTCTATTATCCCTCTCTGTTTTAATATTGCAACTAAAACTTATACAGGCATGGTCACTACGACCTATAGGGCTATCCACATTGACATGTTCCACTATATCCTCCTCATTGCTAAAAATTAAATCAAGTACACTCCCCTGCTTCCCATCTCTATATCTTGTCATCTCTGTAATATGTTGCATTAAAAAACAATCTCTCACTTTCTCTATAAACTTGTTTTCCAGGCTACACTGTCCCGCTGGAGTAGTACAATTTGCCCAGTTGATCCTTGGCAAATTGAAATCTCCTATCAAAATCTTATATTTGTTCTCTCTATTATCTATTTCCTCCATTGCTTTCAGTAGGTTATCATCCTCTTCCCTACTATTATTTGGGCTTCTATATATAGAGGCAATTAGAATTGACCCTCTTGCACATTTTACTTCAATACACAAATACTCACAATACTGCTGTCTCATATCCACCTCATTTACCTTGAGCTCTTTTCTTACATAAATAAACAGTCCTCTTCCAACCTCTGCTCTAATAGCATACCTCTCGTACAACTCAAAACCCTCCAAACTATACTCCACCAGTTCCCTTTCAATTCTAGCATTTTTTGGTCTTACTTCCTGTAAGGCTATGACATCAGGTTTTTCCTCTTCATCCTGCAACCTACATATCAGTTCTCTTTTCTTGTCCTGGGTAAACACATTAACATTACTAAACATAATCCTTAATCTTTCTACCATTCCTTCAGCAGCTACATCATCCCGCTCCTCCTGTCCGTGCCCTACTCCCCCCCTCACACTACCGGTACTGGGTCTGCAGCTTCTTCTGTCTCTCCCCGAGATGCTTCCACCCTGCTCTCCACCTCTGCCACAACTTCTGTCACATTCTCTTCCCTCCCAGCTCTCCTTCTCCCTTCTATTCGTATAAACCACTTCTTCAATTTCCCGTCCCTCACTCTCCAGAAAAACTTCTTATCCTCCTCACCCAACTTTCCATTTTCCTCATCAGCCTTTTCCTGTAGTTCCTTTATTTTTTGTCTTTGTTCTATGCTCAAATCCTTCTTTAATCTTACATGTTTCAGTTCTTCATTTGTGTTTAGTCTCCAACTAAAATTTGTCACTGTCTCTACCACTGCCCTGGTTTTAAACTGTACCCTTATAGGTCTCATCTCCCCATGCCCATCCCACCTGCCCATCCCATCCACATCCATCTACATCAACAGCTTTCATGACCTCCTTCACTTTCTCCATATCTCTCACTTTTCTCACTCCATTATCATTAATATGAGCCTCTATATCTCCATGCATGATTATACCTATATCCCTGTCCATGGCCTCCCTCACGACACTCCTTGTTCTTCATGACCCCTACGACTGCACTCTCAATTTTTTTTTCTTATTCATTTCCTCCTTTTGTTCTTTCACAATTTCCTCCAAATCCTTAACTTTCTGTTCACCTACCACCGTCCATGCAGTTGACTCCTTCACTTTCCTGAATCGTCCTTCGTATTCCTTCAGCTGCTCCTTTAATGCCATATTCTCTGCTCCTAATTCCTCTACCCTTTTTAATACCATCTCTAGGTTCCCATTAGCTTCCGAAATAGGCCCACATTCGCTTCCTTCACCAAGCCTAGGCCTATTCCCTTCCCCACCCGACGCACCACATAATTCGCACAATATCTTGATTTTCTCACCAATGTCCCCCTTCCATTTCTCCGTTTCACTCTTCCACTTTTCCAGGTCCTTCACAACATTAATAATCTCTTCTACCTTCTTATCTGTACTCCTAAACCCACGAAACCGTTCTAACCTTTCTTCCGCCTCTGAAATTCCCGCCGTTCCATCCGCCATGTTTGTTTACAATCACTACACTCCAGCTGACCCTTGTTAAACTACTCGTTTTACAATATAACTCACCCCTCAACCACACCAATTTCACTAGGCCTTCCTCTCCTCGCTCGCTCAGTATGTTCTCGATATTCCGTTATATTTAGTCGTGCACATGATAATATGTCGGAGCCTCAAAAAATACGTCCGCCTCCCACCACCGCCTGACCGCTCTTGAACAGGGAGTGCATGGTGGTAAAATAATGCATCATCATCATGGAAGTAATGGTAAGCATTTGTCTTCATAATAACTATACTTATTTGATTTATATCATGTGAGGGAAGATATTATATCTCAGAGCTGTACCCCCAGATTTCTATAGCTCTTCTAGTCTTATCTAAATATGATTATAAATTGTATGTGAAATTCTGCATTTTAAGTTCCTTGGATAAAAGGCTTCACCTGTAAAGTAACCATGCATGATATATATTATGATGAAGTTTGGATTAATTGCATAGTTTATGAAAAAATAAAATAAAATTTATGTGCCAAGTCAGAAAACACTCAATTTCTACGATTCAGATTTTTTTTTTTTTTTTTTTTTATTAATATTGAAGAAGACAATAGATAAGTCACACCATAGCATTATTTTAATTAACATATACTGCATACTTGTTACAAAAACATCTTATGTGTAGGCAGGCGGATTTGGTGAGGCCATGCAGTGAGAAGTATCCTATCAGCTGTCAGTATTTTGAGTATAGGTAGATAAATATAAGCAATAATGAAGCATTCTCAAAACACATGCAATATTATTCTATGGTGTATTTAATTGAGTACTATATTGATAATTATTTAATTGATAATTTGAAAACCTTTGAAAACTGCAAAATAATTTTAATTAGAAAATAAGATATACTGTATGTGATAACACAATCAATCAAATATGAAAAATGGATCAAGGCACTCACCTTTTCCTTTCTTGCCGACCATGAGCGACGTGGCCCGGCGCAGCTCCTTGTTCTCCTTACGTACGTCCGCCGGGGTGAGGTTGGGCGGTAGCGTGGAGTGTTTCTTCTTCTTGCCCTGAGGTACAGGAGACGCGGCAGCCTCGGCTATGTCCTCGATGCTCCTGAAGCGGCCCGATCCGTCGCGGGTGAGGGGGATGACGGAGGGGCTGAGGGAAGGCAGGCGGGAGTACTCCTGGGGTGAGGGCAGGGCTGACTCTCGTACTGAGGACCGCCAGGGCTCTCGGATGATGTCTCCATGGATGCGTGTGGATGATCTGGAGGTGGAGGTGAGCTTTGTTGTAGTGGCACGAGTGGAGGCAGCGGATGATGATGATGATGTGGGAGTTCTGCTACCACTGCGGACGGAATCAGCAATTCTGGACAGCAAGCGACCTGATCGGCTCCCTCGTGAACCTAGGCTACCCTGATCTTCAGTAATAACAGCTAAAGTGTCTGGTCGAGGCCTAGGTTCCAAGTTTTTCAGATTTTCCAGAAATTCGCGGTCAGTAAGAGGGTTGTCGGTGTCATGAGCGCTATAGTGGCTCGCTAGAGAACCATTAATGGCACTACTCACCTCACTGCTACTATCAACCTGGTCTTGCTGGCCATACAGATCATCCACATGTGTTATCTTATCAACGGAGTGACTGTACTGATTGGAACTTAAACTTAAGGCATCATCTCTTCCTGAGCCAGTGGTGTGCAGCCAGCTGGGGTTCTTACTAGAGGCCGGAGTGGAGGGTACGGATCGAGCAGGGTGTCTGGTTGGGTCTCTCTGACTAGGTGGCTTAGGGGTCCAGTGCATTGACTCATCTCTGGGGGGAGGTGGAGGGGGAATTTCCATGGTTTCTTTCATTAGGATCTCTACTTCATCCCCTTCATCTCTGTTTCTCTCTATGTCCTCTGAAGCAATGGAAGATCTACTGCGGACTGTCTCCTTTTCTCTCCTGTTCTTCTTTGTGCTGCTGGAGTCCAGAGGCGAGGTGAGAGAGGGCGGAGTATTGGACAAATCACTGACACCACTTTCATCTGTTCTGGTTGTGCTAAATATCGACCCCAAGCCACTGTCAGCTCTGTCGTCTATTTGTGTTCCATTCAATGTTTCCTTTGCTGGTGGTGGTGGCTTGAACTGAGGTGGACTTTCATCTAGCCCTTCAATCAATCCTTCTTTCAGCATGTGTTGTATGGAGTCAAACTTCTCCCCAGGTCTAGAAGAATTTGATCCAGAACTGTGTGAACTATCTCTTGAACTTTGTCTATTGAAACTTTCAGAATCACCTCTAGAACTTCCATTCCCCATTTTAGTACTGGAAACAAAGCCATTTTCAGATGTTCTAGAGGAAGACTTCTTAATCTTTCCATTGGCATCCTTTCTGTCTCTGTGACCACTGCCTTTTTGCATACTGTTGCTGCCAGATCCAGGGGTAGTTGGGGAAGGCTTTGATTGTGGCTTCTCATATGCAGAAATCTTTACCTGTCCTGCATTCATGTAGTCAAATGAAGCAGTTGAACTTTCCATTGAAGCAAGAGACTCCAATGATGTCTGGCGGTGTGGCTTTTGGCTCATGGTTGATGGACGTGAGGGAGCTGCAGTGGAGTCCTCAAGGGAATCATCAGAGAACCCATTCTCATGATCGACCGGCGGCAGACCTTGATGGAACTCTTTCATCATGTTCTGGAGAGGTGTTGGAGGGTTTCTGACTGGTGTAGAAGGCTTGGATGATCTGCCTGGGCCCACGGGAGCATTGTGAAGACTGTCATCACTGAGAGAGTCCCTAGGCACTACTCTTCTCTTGTCGCCACTCGGGTCATTGGCCGGAGAGAACTGAGAGCCCTGTAGGATGTCAGACTCATTGCCATCAGATTCTTCCCCATCATCATAGTCAGGGGTGGGGGAGGGTGGGGCGGGGATGAACATTCTAGAGGAGTCATTGAACACCCCCGACACAATGAAGGCACCACCTGCACGCCCCCCTCGCCCTCCGCCAGTGTTGTGGCCGTCCTCACCCACCACGGGAGCCTCCTCAAACCCACTGTCTTTCCCTGTAAAACAAAACTTATATTAGTAATCTTCATAAATTATTAAGAAATATATATATATACAGTATACTGTATATATTTTTTTTTTCTTTTTTTCTTTTTTTCTATATTCCAACTTACTTCCTCTCGGGCATAGGCTGAGAGCCTTAACATTCACCGCTTTACAATGAACAGTGAAGCCTGTGAGGTCTTGTTCCAGTCTAGGGAGTGAGACATGTGAAGCACGTAGAGTACAACGAGCACCTGCCATCTTGCCTTCACATGAGGCACGGTGCTCACTCATGGCCCGAAACGACCCCATCTCTGAAGCCACCTCGTTCCTGTGCTTCACTGTCTCACCCCCTACACTCGGACTCTCACACTTACACACACACACACACATATATATATATATATATATATATATATATATATATATATATATATATATATATATATATGTAAAGAAAATCACATAATAACTATTTGTGCATATACACTTGTGGAAAATATTTGAAAGAGGTTTATGAAGACTGACAAACTATTTGGATAAACTGCTTGATCAATAATGATAAAATTACTGTGAATTACTACTACACTACCATTTCCCTTGAGCAAGGAAATGGGTAATAGGGTCTGGTAATAAACTTTGGTCGAGTGCTATTGAATCTCGGAGCGAGGGCTAGAGAGAAATGTCGCTATACTAGTAACCTGAACATTATTATTATCATTATTATTTTAACCCTCTCACCACGGAAGGGCTCTTGAACGCCCATAAAAAAGCATATAACAGGTACCCGGAAGGCCTCTTGAACGCCCAGTGGTTGAAAGCCTGTGAGCTTCGTGTGCGAGGCGTCGGTCCGACGCATGTAAACAACAGCCGGCTGGACCGACGCCCCGCATCTCCGGCCACAAGAAGGAGCGCGTCGCTTGTTCGTGTGTGCCTGTATGTTGTTGTTAAGTATCGAATAGTAGTGTAAAGTGGCTGTTTTGGCCATAAAGTTATCTCCAATGAAATCATCATCACAGCTCAACCAGTTGACTTAGAGAGCTCTACTTAATGCCATTCTACAGGTAAATAACACAGCTACGCTTGGGGATGCGCGGGAATGCGGGAAGCAGTCTGATTAACAAATATACGGTAGCCTAGCCTAGACGTTTTTCGGCCAAAACACCCGGGTTTTGAGGAATATATATATAATACATAGCCGGGGCTGGAGGGTTAAAGGCGGCAGTACGTGTGGAGAGTGAGCAGAGCGAGTTCTTTGACCTGAATGTTGGTTTGAAACAGGGGTGTGTGATGTCCCCATGGTTGTTTACTGTATATATGGATGGAGTCATGAAAGAAATACTATCAAGAGCAGTGGATGTTGGTGTATCGCTGAAAAGGGAGGGAATTGAGTGGAAGCTACCTACAGTATACTGCTGTTTGCGGATGATACAGTTCTGATGAGTGATAATGAATGGGAGTTGCAGGGTCTGGTAAATGAGTTTGGAACAGTGTGCGAAAAACGGAATTTGAAGGTAAATACGGGGAAGAGCAAGGTTATGGTCTTCGAAAGGGGTGAAGTCACAGAGTGTGAGGTGAAGCTGAACGGTCAGGCTATGGAGATCGTCAACTCTTTTAAGTATCTGGGCAGTGTGTTGAGTAAAGATGGAACTATGGATGAAGAGGTGCGGGAGAGGGTACAACAGGGGAAGAGGGTTGTAGGAACGCTAAAAGCAGTAACAAGAAATAGGGTGTGGAAATTCCCGGCGCGACCGAAGCCACTCCAAGGACCCGTGCCCCCAGGGGGGTGGGGGGGGGTGGGTGGGCAGGGGATAGTTGTGACGGTTTGAAGATCATTACAGGCTGCACAGCTACTGCACCCACAGATCATCTACATCAAGAAACCAAAATCCTCAAAGTCAAAGACCATCTGGACATGAGAGGCACTCAATTCCTGGCAGCAGCCTCCACGAACCAAGACCACCCACTAAACTACATGGCAACACACCCACAGACACCAAGAAATATCAAAACAACACCCAGCACACGGTATCACACACAATTATTGTCCTCTCTCCCTCCCTGCCCACCCCGAACCAACTTCCAGAAGCACATCCATACTCATATCTCTCGCCAATCCATCCACTCACTCACAGACAACACGCAGCTGCATGCACGACCTCCCGAAATCCATCCTTCCGAATCCTCCCTCCCTCGCGAGGACAGAGTCCACCTGGCCAGGCTGAGATGCGGACACCATCCAGCTCTCCTGAGCTATCAGAAGAGACTGGATGACTCCGTTGTCGACGCCTGCCCGGGATGTAACACAGCACCCCATACCATTAACCTCTGAAGTGCGCACGGGGGTAATTGAAAACCTCCCCCTGTGCTGACGTATTTGAGGTTTTTCGTCACTAAAATATTCATTGTACCATTAATAGCATTAATAATTATCCATATGCGCCTATTATGGGTTGATTATAAAGGTATTAACCTGAAACAACAATAAAACGAGTGAAAACAGCGTTTGGATGGTCAAAATCGGAGATATAGCCCGCGAGTTGTATAATGTATGGGTGAGGCAAGCTACCTTCCCGCCAATTTTCCCCAAGGCCACTGCGACGCAGTCGATCGATACTCTCTCTCTCTCTCTTGCACTCGATGGCCATCAGTGATGACAACACCCTGCTTGCAACTCGCTAATGTTAGCACGAAAATATACCTCAGAATAAGGGAATAATAGGGAAAATAGGTGATAACTGAGGGATAGGAGGAAAGTGGGGAAGGAGGGGAGGTAGAGGACTGAGATTTTGCATGGCCCAGGGGCCCAACAAAAATAAAAAAATAAAAAAATAAAAATAAATTATTATTTTTTTCGATGTCAAAAGTTGATTTTTAATTTTACTTACTCAGGAGAGTCTTCCCGCAGTCCGCCGGGGGAACTCTTAAGAGTCTTCCGGCAGCTCCCGGGTTAAACACATCATAGAAGACTGCATTTCACACAACCACTTACGCCAACAACACAACCTACACTCAATGAGAGCTCTGTGGGAAAGCCCGATCGTGGCCATGGCCTTCCTCAGGGACTCGGGGCTGTTCGGCCAGGCAGCTTAGGGAACAAGAAATAGGGTGGTCAGTATGGAAGTGAAGAAGTCCTTGCATGACAGTGTGGTAATCCCGACACTGACTTACGGAAGAGAAGCATGGACGTTGGTTGAGAGACTCAGACCAAGAGTGAGAGCAGTGGAAATGAATTACTTAAGGAGTGCGTGCGGAGTTACATGGAGGGATAGACAGACTAATGAGGAAGTAAGAAGGAGGTGTGGTGTGGAGGTAGATGTGCTGGAAAGTGTGAAAAGGAACAACTTGAGATGGTTCGGCCATATGGAACGTTTGGAAAGCGAGAGAATGACTAAGAGGGTGTACGAGAGTGAGGTGAAGGAACAGAGGGGGAGAGGTAGACCGAATATGAGGTGGAAGGATGGAGTGAAGAAGTACATGAACGAAGGCGGTGCTGGTTGGGGGGAGGGGCGTCGACTGACTGGGGACAGAGGTGCATGGGGGCGGTTCGTTCGTGGCCACCCCTTTGGGGATCACGGCGTCAGGCAATAGATAGATAGATAGATTATTTTATTATAATGCTCAATGTCTTGCCTTTATCATTAGGAGCATAACACATATTCAGGACCAGGGTTGTACAGTACCGGTACTTAAGTTAACCCCTTCCGTACCGGTGACGTCTGTTGTATCTTATTGTAGCTATATTTGGACAATTTTATGCAGCTTAGGAAGGATCTGTGGTAGTTAAAAGGGTTGATTGAGATAGTTCGAAGCCTTATAATTGCTAGAGATCCTTCCTAAACTGAATAATATCGATTAGTAGTAGCCAGAATATAATGCAAAGACGTCGCCGGCACAGAAGGGGTTAATAATACAATAGTAAAACAAAGTACCTCTAACATTGCAATAATTGTTGGTAAATTAGAAGAAAATATATTCTTAAGACTGCTAAACCTGTAAGCATAAACCTTTAGACAGTTGACAAATAACAATGTGCAGTAGGCTTAACATTTACTTTCCAAGAAGAAAACTACAGAATATAAAAATAAACCATCTTAAGAATTTATTGCTTGTGATAAGAGAACATTAATGAATACTGTAAACAATTTAATCACCATTCTCTGAAACATCAACATGTGCAATTTATTTCATATTCAGAAGAATGTCTCACATAAGAAAATAAATATCAATGAGAAAATTCAACTAATTACTGTATACAGTACTTTACCTCCTTGGAAGTACAGTACAGTACTTATAAATTCATATTTTTAGTTCCTGCTTTCTACATTACTTTGTCTTTCTAAAAATATAATGCTAAGCCACATGGCATACACAATGCACAATTGCACATCTATGGACAACAGATGCCATAGAGCTTGCCTTCACATCAAGTTGACCAGCATCTACAAGTTTTATTCTAAAATTCAGTGGTTGGGTTAGACGGTTTTGCATTAGTAATAATAATGCTCGTTAAGTTATTGTGTATGTTCCTAATCTTTGAGATCGTAACATTTCCTAGAAGCATGTAAAGCCGCTGTCACACGAGCGATTTTTCCGTCAATTTTCCATGAGCAAGTTTTTTCTCGTATTATTTCGGGACATTTTTGCACTGGTATCGGTAACTAGACTGAAGGTAGATTATGTTATGCGGCTGAATTTTGATAAAGTGTAATTTTTTAAGTTGCCAGACCATAATTGCCCATAAAAATTGCTCGAAAAACGGCTCGTGTGACACCGGCTTTAGAGATCCAACCTCTTATCATTCTGTGTGAGGGATGTCCATGTTGTCTCTTATCCTAATTTATCCTAATGGTTATAATTTTGTATAAGGGATCATCATGTTGTTTCTTATCGTAATTGATCCAACCTGTTATATTTTTGTGTAAGGTATCTCCATGCTGTTGTCACATATTCTAAATGAAGTACAGTATTATGATACTATCTACACACATATACTGTATGAAAAATACCAGTTATGAGAGACATCAAATCATTACCTAATAGCTGACAATATGCAAGATGCTGAGGCCAAATTCAGAAGATGGAGAGAGGGCATGGCGAGCAAGGGTTTAACCCTTCCCGCACGGGCTCGCTATCCTAAGGACGTTGTTGAGATCCGGGCGATATGGCCGAAAAACGTATTTAATAGACTACCCGTATCTTTGTTATTTTAACTGCTAGAAAATTCCTACGCATCTCTAAACGTACTGCCGTTTCCAATCTGTAGACTGGCATTGAGTAGAGCTCTCTAAATTAACTGGTTCAGTTGTGATGACGATTTCCGTGGAGAGAGTTTCGAGGAGATGTTAGCAATATGGGACACTTTTCAACACTGAATTTGTTTTTAGCAGACAACACAATAACAAACTCCGATCTTCTTCTTGTGTTTGGAGGTGCGCGCGTCGCCTCCGACCGGCTGTGTTTACATACGTCGGATGCGCAGCTTTTAAAACAAGCTTAATAGGCTTTCAAGCTTACGGATTTCAAGGGGACACCCGGGCTCCTGCCCAGCTGCCGCGGTGTCATTTTAAAATGCTGCCTGGGCGGGAAGGGTTAAGAGTCAATATTAACAAAACCAAGGTTATGCATTGTAGATTGGGACGAGGCAATGTGAAAAAGAGCGGTGCATACCCATGTGCAGTGTGTGGAAAGGGTGTGTTTTAGGTGCATTTGAATCGCAATATTTTATAATTCTATACAGTATATGGGATTGGGTGAACTCTACCTGCATAGTAGAATAAATCTACCAAGGGTGGCAATAAGATTAAATCTCACAATCAAATTTTCAGTAAATGGAAAAAAAACAAAATCTTTCATCAAGGCTACTTTATGGGTCAATATATTTTTTTTATAGTCAGGTACAGTGATTAAAATAAATATGACACCACCCTTCTTTTCAAAATTATAGTTCCAGGCTCGGTCTCGAGTCGGCCACCCCCTGCTATAGGGTATGTGCCTGAGTATAATACATACATTCATACAAGTTGAATGATTGTATTACATGCCATACAATTTTTACTTCTATTAAATGCCGGACTGTGAATGTGGAGGGAGCTGCGCATAGGGGTAGACCTAGAATGATGTTGGATCAGGTACTCCGGTCTGATCTCAAAATAAAGAACTTTACAACAGAGACAGCCCTTGACAGGGCCGCCTGGAAAGCCGCCATTTAGGACGTGAGACTCTAACCACATTCTCTGTGGGCAAAACGGTCTTTAAACTTGTATGTATGTATTAATAGCAGTTGTTGTTCCTAACACATCCACATGGATTCTATGGGTGGGAAG